>JADLZK010010709.1:600000-765598 GCA_015847255.1 Hyparrhenia diplandra | reverse complement strand
AGGTAGAAGATAGCACATCCATGTGAACACAAGCTAGACACAATCACCTGGATAGCAAACGTGGAGCAAAACTTGGTTCCCAAAGACATGGGCAAAAGGCTCGACACAACCAAGCTAAATAAACAAATAGTCCTCAAGAAGAGGTAGAACAGCTCAACACCACTAGCTAGCTCCAAACCAAATACTTTCACACACAAACAAATAGACCCTCAAGACAGAGACAAAGGCTCAACACATCTAGCTCAAAGTGCTACTCCCCTAGAAAAAATGCGGGCCAACGTCTTTGTATCTTTCTCCCCCTTGTTGGCAAATGCACTAATCAAGCTATGAAATGCACGAAAATGCAATCGAGAGAGCTTCAAGTTTATAGCAATCCAAATGAGAAGATGCTCTAGGTAGTGTCATGGCAACAAAATCTAGTGCTTAACACGATGCTCAAACTGATCAAGAGATATGAAATATGGCTTGAAAGCACTTTGATTCAGTTTTAAGCAATTTAGAGAAGGTGTCCACCACAAAGAATAGCACATAGCACAAGTAAGCTGGAAATCTAACAAGTGCTACACATGTATATCAAGTGAACTACCACAAGCAAAGTTTATACATCATGCAAAAGACAAAGCCAACACTTGTCAAATTTTAAAGTTATCGGAGTTGCAAATGTTACAAGCATTGGAGAAAGCATGTTGCGAGTGGTTATCCACAACCGTCACCTTACTAATCAACCATGTCAAGCCTATGCGTGTGAGCAATCGAAGCTTAAGACAATGGTCCGGGTCAAACACTACCAAGCTCGGGTTCAACTCAAGTGCAATGAGCAAAGAGCCCCAAGACTTGATGTGGGACGGTATGGACCCATCTCGATCTTTTCCATACACTCAAATTAGATTTTAGATTTTAGCGTATAAAAGCATGTGGTCATCTAAGCAAGTGTATAACTCGATGAATGAGACATAGTCACCTAGCATATACATGATAAGCACAAAGGATCTCAACAACTTAAACATGCTAGGAACTATCTCAATGGTGAACATTTTGCAAGATTCATCGTTGTTAAGCAAGTTCATATGAAAAACAGCTTTGCTCATAACATATATCAATAAAGCGTAAAAGAGCACAAGCTATAAGCACCAACATGTAATTGTTACACTAAAATGCAGCATAGTCTCATTGTGATCAATATAAATAAGAAGCTCAAAGTGCAATAGTGTACATGATGAATGCAATATGATACAAGATGATGCACAAAGCAAAACAAACCTAACACTACAACTCGTACATCAACTACAAAATTACCCCCTCAAAAAGGATAGCAAATTCCCAACTCCCCTCAACCAAAGACACCTAGCAAAACAAAACTAGGAAACAAAAGGGCACAAAGGCTAGCATGGCATATAATACACAAGATAACACAAAGCTATCATGAATAAGATGGCTAGCCTACCATGGTATATACACAAGCAACCAAAATGTGCCAAAAATATACAAGTGAGCAAATGAACAACTATCTCATACCACAAGTAGGGAAATCATGAATGTACAAGGTATGAGTGTATATGATAGCTCACAAGTCGTGTGTAGGTGTCACAATAAGGCACATACCTCTTGGAGGCCATCAAAATGGGTGTAGACAACCATAAGTCTTGATCACACCATGACAAAGAATCAAGTTCCATCAAGCACGTGTTCTCCCACCCCTTGTCCTCATACCTACACAAGAGAGGACAAAGAAACCCAAGTCTTGGATCCCAAAGGGTTAACAAGCATAAACTTAGGAACCCAAGACTTGATCACCTACATCATTGGAAAAACATGGGATGAGCAAATGGCACAACACTCAAGGTTAGTATACTCGGGAGAATACCAATGTTGACCATTTTGCCCGAGATAAGCATTAGGCAAAACAAACATCCCATGACCCTTCTTCTCAAAAGCGCTCACCACGCACAACAAAGTGTGGTGTACTCCTCCCCTGTCAAACTCAAAGCTCCCAAAGCGAGGATCAACATCCACTCGCGGAGCACCCACCACCACGGGGTCTCACAAACCGTGGCCTAGCCCTTTGAGGCCTCCTACCTCCCGGCCTAGCAAACGCCTCTGAACCGATTGCACACCCTCTCATACAAGCCAAGTGGTGGGTGCTACAAGTCGCGGTTCTCAAACGCTAACTTGACGCCTAGCATCCCTCTTCCTCCTAAAGCAAAACTCAAACAAGTGACCATCTCTCCCGGCAATACTCACAAAGTGATACCTCACCTCTCTCTTGGGTGGTTGTTGGTTCACTCTCTTGGGTGGATGGTTCACTCTTGTTGTGGCCTTAGCTCTAGGAAGGGTTTTCCTCGGGGATCTTGGGCAAAGAGTCAAGTGGGTTCTTGAGGTGGTTTGGTTTAGGAAGCCACACTTGTTTGGGAGGTGGAGTCTTTGGGGTCTCTCTTGGAGAATGCCATTTTGCACAATGGGCTTGGTAGGCTTAGGTGGGGTAATCTTGGTCAACTTGGGAGTGCTTGTAGGTTTCTCACTCGAGCTCAAACCACTACCTTGACCAATCTTGCCATAGATTACTTCACCCTTCCCACCTATTGCAAAGCCCTAATCCCGTTGTGTCACCCCCCTCTTGAACCGACTCATCATCATGCCAAGCTGTGGCTCTCCACTAGACACCCAACTCGGACAGAGCGAAGGTACTTGTTTTCCTCTCCAACTCTCCCCTGTCATTCCTACAAGACATGACCTCCATCTCCAAAGCTTCACACTTAGCACACTTCAGCAGACAAGCTATCTCGAGCTGGCCTTCTCAAGCACGGCAAGCTTAGCGACCTTCTCTTCGCCAACTCGGATTGCAAGCACGGACAAGACTTGCATGCACTCAACAACATAGGCTTAGCCTCGGCTCAACGTGCTCATCTAGCAAAGCGAGTACTTAGATTGCAAAGTCATGATGCTAGACATGTGCACGAGACAACCATCGCACTCTGTCTCATCGTGACATCTCCTCGGGCTTCCTAGACAACTCTAACTCCCTCATAGCTACCTCCCACTTCTCCTTGTACTCCTTCCTCTCCTTAGCTACTCGCTTGAGCAACTTCTCTTGACACACAAGCGCATCGCCCAAAGAATCAAGTTCATCGGTGAGGATTCGATGGTGGGTGATACCTTAGGGGAAGAGTCGTTCTTCGCTGCGTGGCTCGACGCCGCCGACGACACGCGCTCCGTTAAGGGCCATGGTGCGAAAGCCCCGTGCCCAGGTTGGCGGCGAAGCAAAGTCCGTTCAGCTTTTCCTCGATCTTGCGCTCCGCTCCCCGTCTGTTGGAGGAAGCTTGCCCATCGTTGTCGAGGTCGGCGGGGAGGCGAAGAAGGCATCCTTGTTCTCCTTGGAACGCTTGAGGTACTTCTTCTTGATCGCCTCCTTGTCGAAGCCCTTCTTAGACTTGTGTCTTGCCCGCGGTGTACTCACGCTTGTCGGAGTCGTGCTTTGTCGGAGTAGTACTTCGCCGCCCGGAGTACTTGTCCTTGCTCTTCTTGGGGCACGCGGCGATGAAGTGGTCCGGATCGCCACACTCAAAGCATCCTCCCTTGGGACCACCGCCACGCCGACGGTTCAAACGGTTGTTGTGGAACCGCGAGAATCGGGCGATGACGAGCCGGCTCGTCGTCCCCAAGGCACTCCAACTGCTCCTCCGCCGCGGACCAAGAAGACAAGGCAAAAAAGAGATCCGTGGATGGGTTAGCGTAAGAACCGGAACCGCCCTTACCCGGAGACGAAGTGCAACGTTCGGCGCGAATGGGTTCTTGAGCTTCGCTTGGATCCGGGCCTCAATCTCGGAGGACTTCGAAATGGCTGTAGAGCTCGTCGGGTGTGAGGGTGTCGTAGTTGGCGGACTCCATGATCGCGACACCTTCACATCCCACACCTTCCGATCCGTAGCGCATAAGAGCCGCGACGCCTTCTCGTGGTCATCAAGCCTCTCCGATGGCTTGTTCGCCCGGCTTGTTGCGCATCATTTGAAACCTAGCAAAGAGATAATCGATGGACTCGCCATCAAGTCGGATTAGGTTGTTGTACTCTCTTTGTAGGTCTCATATAGGCGGCCTTGACTTGTGGGGTTCCCTCGTGGTAACTCTCAAGTGTTCTCCACACCTCACGAGCAGTCTCACAAGTGGCAACTCTTTCAAACTCGTCTTTGAGGCTAGAGAACAAAACACTCCTAAGCTCGGTTGTTGGCATTGTGTTGGGCTATTTGATCCTCACCCACTGAAAGCTTAGCAGCACTTGGTAGTTCTCATCCTCAACAATCTCCCACACTCTCCAATCCAACCCCATAAGGTGTGCTTGCATCTTAATCTTCCAATAGGGATAGTTGGTGCCATCGAACTCCTGAGGTTTGCCAAAGTGGCCGAAACCACGATCCATGTCGCCTTCTTACGGATCACGGACCGATTAGGGTGGAAGTGATCCTAACCGGTCCGATACCAATTGAAGGACCGAAACGGCGACCCGAGGAGGGGGGTGAATGGGAGCCTCGATTTTCCTTTTCAATCTTGGGTCATCGGCTCAACCCCAACCTCAAAATCGAACTCACAAAGAAACGAAAGTGATAATGCGGTGCTAACCGGTAGCAAGATATCAAACGCCGGCGTGTTTGGCTCAAAGAGTCGAATGCAAAAATCGGATCTCAAATCGAGCTCGAAAGAATAAGCCGTGAATTAAATTGGCAAGAAAGAAAACCAAGGCAACAACTTCACGCCAACACTCAAGCTATGAGTAAGCAAGAATGTTCCTGTAGCTTAAAACGCCAACTCAGTAAAATGTCCAAGTCAATCATGTGCTACTGAACCTGCTACTCCACTAACTCAAACTCGATTAACAAAATCAAATGACAGCTCACACTCACGAGGCTAAGAACAGAAGCTAGGCATGCCGGTCAAAACACCGGAAGGACAAGGTACTGCACTTGCCCGGCTTGCCACCGAACAAACACAGGAACCGAGAACATGAACGAGATAAATCAAGCCTTTAGCTGATGAACAGGAAGCTGCATCTTTGCAAAACGTGAACTAGGACTCCAAGCTAAATAAAACATATCAAAGCTCAGGCATCGAGGAACATCCTGCTGCAGCTAGAAATTGATTGCTAAAAATACCAATTCATGGAGTGAACCGATAAGTGCATTCAAGCATCCAGCTTGAGAGAAAGCTACGAGAGCTACTACTAGTAAAAGAAGTAATTGAATAAACCAAAATGATAATCAAAGATTGCTTTTGGAATTCACGGAGGACAAGAAAATGGATTTACCAATTGAAATACAATCCTACAAATTTCTTTCAAGGAATCATCATCAGGCTCAAGTCAAAACACTAGCTGCTAGACAGAAACAGAATATTTGATTCACTGTGGCTTGATGGTGACAAGGCCGAAAAGATTAGCAAATGAAAAGTTAATGCACAGACACAACCTGAACCTGCTGCTGTCAATTGGTGAAGCCATCGGCGCCTGCGAGCTGCAGCCGTGATGAGTGCACGTTTAGATTCAAGCGGCTCCTTGCCTTGATCTGAAACCGGAGGGCACCTGCAAGCAAATCGAACAGAGACACAAAGTACCGCTACCCGCTACCTGGACGAAGGAACAACGAAGAACGTACAGGAGCTATGGCGAAAGCAGCTGAGTACTTAGCGCCGCTCTACTGAGCACGCACGACACCTCCGTGCCGGCGCTGGTAGCGCCAGCCTCCAAGGGAGAAAAATCACAGGCACGTGAGCTGATGGCGCAGAACCGAGAAGAACAAAGAGCCCAGATCCAAAAATTCAAGGAACTTGCAAGAAACAAAACCACGTGCTCTCAGATTTCACACAACAATTCACGATGGTGATAGAAAGCTACTCCCAGCAGATCAAAGCTCAATTTAAATCAGAGCTTCGTGAATCAAGAAATTCGAGCAAAAAGGAGAGGGGGGCAACAGAAACAGAACACAGCTGCGGGGCAAAACAAAAATCACGCATAAAAGTGACGAATCCCGGAGGGCACAGTGCAGGATTGGGGCTGCCCTTTCCCTTCAAAAATCTCAAAGAAAATAGCCACGAATTTTTCGTATTTGGCCTCTCTCTCACATGTGCTAGGAAGATGAAAACCTAGAGCTAAAAATGAAAAATGAAAGAGGCAAAGAGGGGAGGAGGCCGTCATCCTCCACATATAGTCTCCAAATCCCTCTTTCCCAAACTACCCCTAGATACATATGGGCCGAACCGATAACCCTAAGGCTAATTTAGTCCGACTCGGGATAATTTGATCCGACGACCACCGCGCCTCCTCATCCGCAGCCTTGCTCCACGCAATCTCCCGGATGCCGCCACGCGCCGCCCTTCCGTCCACGGAACGCCCGGGTTTAAGGCCCAAACCCGTGAAACCCGCCGATGGTTTTGAGGCCCAAACCATCAAACCCGCACTGTGGTTTTGAGGCCCAAACCACGAAAACCCGCGCCCGATGGTTTTGAGGACAAACCACCAAACCTCCTCGACACGTGTCATCGCCGTCTTGACCGCCCGAAGTCGCCAAGTCATCCGAGCTCCCCGCTCTGCCTGCACGCTCGCCGTCTTGACCCGATCGACATCGTTGTCGACACGCCCTCTTGCATTCGCCGATGTCCCGCATGTCAGCCACCATGGCTAGCCACCCGGCGATCCGGTCCCTCGGTCCAAGCCTCACGTCCGTCCCTTCACCTCCGCGTCCCGTCGGCCCGCACGCCCTCCTTGGCCCCTTCACCCTCACCGTCAGCCTACCATCTCCGAGCTCTACACATGTACAACACGAACCAAGAGATACGCCTTCGACACACTCCACGTGTGCCGGTGAACATAGCCAAGCATAAAGAATAAAGGAAAATAGAATTAAAATGTTGAACGCTGACAATCACTCAATCACAAAACTAAACACATGTGACCTAAATCAACCATGTGTTCGCAGTGTGCGTATCCCTATCCAGCATTCACCGCACGTCTCAAGGCTGCTCCATGGAGGAGAGAGCTGCACTGATGGAGATCCGCTCTTCCCTGGGGCGCGCGAACGCCACGGCACCGCCTTCGTGGGGGCGCGCCGGCGACTGCTGCTCGTGGGAACGTGTCAACTGCAGCGGCAGCGGCAGTGCACGCAGGGTGTCTCATCTCTACCTCTCGCAGCTATACGATAGCTCAACGCATAGTGGCTGGTCTGTCTGGAGATTCAACGCGACAGTCTTGTCTGCATTCACTGAGCTTGAGTTCCTGGATCTGTCGAGGAATTATCCCAGCTCGCTAACTTACGACGGTATGTAATCAACTTCTCTTCTCTGTCCCAAATATCATCGTCGCCATCTTCTATTTTGATCAACATCTATCTTGTCACTTGCTGCAATGTTCTGTACGCATAAAAAAAACTCCACAGGGTTAGCTGCGGGCTGAACCTGACAAAGCTTCCTTTGCAGTCTTCGAAAACCTGGCATGTTCTGATTAACTATATTGACAACTGTATCCTTTGCAGTCTTCGAAAACCTTACGAACATGCGGGAACTGAATCTGAGTAATAATCAGTTCAATGGAAGCCTCCCAAAGACTTTACTTGCACTTCCTCACCTTAAAATCCTAGATCTCTCAGATAATTCATTAGAAGAAGGTATTCCCGTTAGTTCGTCTTCTGATGATGAACCGGCTTCGCTGGAAGTGTTAAATCTCAACAACAACAATATGAGCGGAGCTTTTCCATCCGAGCAAGGTACAAAATTGATCATTTCATTCAAATTATAGAGTCCATATATTTTCAAATCAATACCTCTGAAATGTTTACATGATCTTCATATTTTCAACAGCATTTCACTACCTCAGAAACATACGGGGACTGCATTTGAGTTCAAATCAGTTTAGTGGGAACCTTTCGCCATTCTTGTTTTCACTTCCACATATTGAACAGTTGGATCTCTCAAAAAACCTGTTTGAAGGACTTATTCCTATAAGCCCCTCTTCAAATCTTTCATTGTCTCTCAAGAGTCTTCGCTTTTCTCAGAACAATTTGAGTGGCCAACTGTCATTCTTTTGGCTGCGCAACCTCAGTAAACTCGAAGAGATTGACCTGTCTGGGAACACTAACTTAACTGTTCATGTAAATATCCCTGGATGGGTACCTCCGTTCCAACTGAAACAGCTAGCACTCTCTGGTTGCGATCTTGACAGAGGCATTATTGAACAACCACACTTTCTACGCACACAGAAGCATTTAGAGGAGCTTGATTTGTCCAACAATAACTTGTCAGGAAGCATGCCAAACTGGCTGTTTACAGAAGAAGCAACTCTGGTTAACCTTAACCTTGGCAATAACCTGTTAACTGGATCACTTGTTCCAATAGAGCACACCCAAACTGCTCTGCAAGTTATGAACATATCTAACAACCGTATTACAGGGCAGTTACCCGTGGACTTTGGCTCAGTGTTTCCATGCTTGTCCACTCTGGACATCTATCACAACAACTTCTATGGCCAGATACCAAAGTCATTATGCCACATCAATCCAATGCGACTTCTTGACCTGTCGAACAACAATTTTTTTCTGGTGAATTGCCACCTTGTGTGTTTACTGATTTTCCTGAGCTATTGATCTTCAGTGCCACAAACAACCAACTTGAGGTTTGGTGTTTCGTGGAATGAATAATTTATCCATTGGTTTTGCATTGCACCTAGGAAGCAACAAATTTGAAGGAACGCTACCTCGTCATTTATCAGGAAGGTTGGTAATCATGAGTTTGTATGATAACATGCTGTCTGGCGAACTTGATCCTTCTTTTTGGAATCTATCTAGTTTAAGTGTCTTAAATCTTGCTGGAAACCGTATTACCGGCAGCATTCATTCAAATATTTGCAACTTGACAAGCATTGAGATTTTGGATCTTTCTGATAACGACTTTAACGGGCCTATACCAAGATGTAGCAGTGCATCTCTGAGTTCACTTAACCTGTCAGCGAATTCCTTGTCAGGAGACATCTCGCGTGGTCTTTTCAGCACACCAAATCTGATGACACTGGATATGAGATACAATAAGTTGACTGGTAACCTCACCTGGTTATTACAAGATCTTGATAATATTAACGTACTATCCTTGGGTTGGAATGAATTTGAAGGGCAGATCTCTCCCAGCTTGTGTAATCTATGCCCTATGATAGTTGACCTTTCACATAACAAGCTATTAGGTTCGTTGCCACCATGTATCGGCAGAATCTTTTTGTGAACGTAAGGCAGTAGAAGTAGATAATCCTTTCCTAATTCTGACAATCATAGTGGAGAGTTACATATTGGTCCAGGACACAAGAGGCTTCACCTTTGGTACAAAAAGGAAATCAATACACATATGGTTGGACCTTCTTTGATTCGATGTCTGGCATCGACCTTTCTGGGAACAAGCTATCTGGGGAAATTCCATGGGAGCTCGGGAATCTGAGCCATATCAAATCCCTCAATCTGTCCAACAATCTCTTCAACGGACAAATCCCTACGAGCTTGGCAAACATGAGCGATATTGAAAGCTTGGACCTGTCACACAATGAGTTGACTGGATCCATTCCATGGCAGCTAACCAGGCTATGGGCGTTGGGGGTGTTCTCCGTGGCATACAACAACTTGTCAGGATGCATACCAAACTCTGGTCAGCTCGGCACATTCACCATGGACAGCTACCAAGGAAATAGTAATCTGCACAACATGTCACAGGGGGGCCAATGCTGGTCTCATGGTTCAGGACCAGCTGATATGCCACCCGAAGGTAGCGATAGAACAGAAGATGATCCGGTCCTCTATGCTATCAGTGCTGCCTCGTTCGTCCTGGCGTTTTGGGCCACCGTTGCATCCTTGGTTTTCCATCCAGTTGGGCGTCATGTAGTTCTCAAGTTAGCAAAGATGGTGTCAATGCAGCGACGAAGCCAGCGGGGGCAACCCGGGCTCCAGCCCCCTACGGCCATGACTCCCGTGGAGCCCAGCCTAAGCCCCCCCTACCACCATGAGAAGGAAGAAGAAGGAAAGGTGGGGCTGGAGGAAGAAGAAGAGGAAACCAGCCCTGCCTAACGCTATTCCTGGCTTCGTCGCTGTGTCAATGTGTTGTTGATGGTAATTCTGTCTGGAACCAAAAATAAATAAAAGTAAAGCACGATGGTACCATAGAATTATACATTTGAGTATATATATATCCTATTAATCTAGTTTGATATACTCCCTCTGTCCCAATCACGACCATGCAGCCCGTAGCCCGGAGGCCCGACATGGAGCCTGCTTTTTTTGGTCCGGTCATAGCCCAGCCCTCACCCATACCCGTATTTCAGCCAGAAGCCCATACCAGGCCGTGCTTGGGCCACCACCCCACCCCAACGGGCGGCACGAGCTTGCTCTGTTTCTTTGTGCAATGACAATGAGTTTACTGTATACGATATTGCTGACGGTATGCTCTGTTTCAGTGTGCTCTGTTTCGTGAATCGATACAACGTGCGTGCCCAGTCACATCTTCAGATTGTTTATCTTTTGTGAACACACAAAGCACACTTTCTGATGGTACCATAGAATTGTACGTTTGAGTGTATATATATCCTATTAACTAGCAGGAAACCCCAATGAAGTTGCGTGGTTAGCAAGTGTAACACAAAAAGTTTACTCAGAAACGGTAGAATACATTATATGTTAGTATTGTTAGATGTTGGTACCTTTGACATTCAATCACTTTGTACAATCTTTACATCATGTTCTAAACTAAAAAGACTTATTTATTTCTTGCTCATGCTTAGCCAATATCGAATATGTTTTGGGTAGAACATCAGGCAAAATGAAGACACCGTAGGAGGAAAGGATCAAGGCATAAGATAAATGTCAGTTATGAAACGGTAAGGCCGTAAAAATGTAAAGTCAGTCTGAAAGATTGATCGAGTACAATATAGTTCATGTTATTGTAAGAATAGCTTTGACACCATTTTTTTTTGGCTAATGCAATTCAGTGTAATGGCATACACCACATTGTGAGTTTAGTTTCATACGCAGGATGCCTTTAGATATCCATAATCAAATAGCTTGAATTTCACAATTCAATTGATTACAGCATGACGTACCCATGTGCTAAAAACATTGATGGAAGTATGGAAGACACAACATACCGAAAATTCAGGGTTGCCAATATCCATCATTGGCAGGGTGCATCACTGTTGACAAATTGAGGTTGTACAATGATCTTGTCATGTGTAAGGTGGAGATTAAGGTGGTAAAAGAAGCTTGTCACCGTAAACAGAAGCGAAAAAAAATTATATTGGAGAGGTATTATTGATCACATTTGGACTGTTATTGGGAAAAATAACCTGAGAAGAATATTATGAAATTCCATTGAAATGGGTCTTAATTTTCCTGGTTCATGTAAAATCATTATTATTTATGGAGAAAGCTTAAGATTGATGCTTAGTAAAAGCAAGAAAAATTTGTTACAGGACATGTAAAATCAGGATGCTGAGTTAGTGGTGAGTAGAAAATAAAAACACTCTTACATCAAGCTAAGGGCGGACGTGGTTTGTCTTTGTGTGTTCACATGGATGGGAACCATTAGTTTCTGGCATGAAGAAATCAATAGCTTTCATAGATCATAAGATGTCACTTTTAATCTAAAGAGTAACTGTTCCAAAATATCATCAATATTGCTATGGTATGGTGAAGCCTTTTGCACAGTACGTCCATGGTAGTTTAGCCATCTTAGCATTCATAGCCAGTAAATCAAAATTATATGTTCACTATTAGTTGTCATTTTGAGTGCACATTATGATTACTAGAGTTTAGGTCGACAGATGGTGCTCTATGTTAAAACAGCTTGGTCCTATATGCAGCCACTCCGAACTGTTTCCGTGCTGCAGAGGTTGCAAGTCAACATTGTTGAGGTATTGATTGGTAGCATCTCCTGCACCACAAAGAAAAGCCAATGGATGTTTGTGTAAATGCATAATGAAGCTGCAAATGTAGCACCTGTGAAGTGTACATCAGTAGCACAGAGGAATAGCAAGATGAATCCAAGGAGCTGAGTTGGCGCAAATTAGCAAGTAGAGCCCCTTTGGGCATTTCCTCGAGCAATTGCAGGGCACAAAAACAAAACAGTTAAGGGAACAACTGATGGGGTGCTCACGGTTTGGAATTATTGTGTTTTCAAAGTGTAATTCACCATATTTGGTCGCACGCGCACGTAGAAAAAAAATACAATAATTCCAAAATGACTAAAAAACCTAGGATTTTGCGTGGGTGCATATTTTGGGTGTAAATGACCACAAAAAAAAAAAAATTAGGACGTTTGGACATAGGCGGAGCAGACGTGCTTCACGCTGGTATACGGAACCTTTCACCAACCCTATCCTTACACTTAGGTTTCTTATGGTGTGTGGCCCGATGGCGCTTTGCGGTGTGCTATCGGCCTCAAACTTTTTTTGAGGCGTCTACATGGCATGTGTGAAGGCACCGCCAAGTTTGATAATTTTTGGAATTGTTTGGTACTTTTCTCTCGATTATTTTAATTACCGCACGACTTCTCCCCCACTAATTATATCGTTGAACTGCGACCACCCCTAAAAAGACCTGAAACGGTGCCAAACTTTGCCGCAAGGTCTCTTGTGCCCTAGAAGGCAAAACTTGTGGAGGCCGGTGCGGAATTATTGTGTTTTCAAAGTGTAATTCACCATATTTGGTCGCACGCAAAGACGTAGAAAAATACAAAGAATTCCAAAATGACTAAAAACCTAGGATTTTGCGTGGGGCCATATTTTGGGTGTAAATGACCACAAAAAAAAATTTGAGGAAGTTTAGACATAGGCGAGCAGACGTGCTTCACAGTGATATCTGGAACTAACCTTTCACCAAACCCTATCCTTACACTTAGGTTTCTCATAGTTGTGTGGCATGTGCGCTTTGGTAAAGGTGCTATCGGCCTCAAACTTTTTCTCGAGGCGTCTACATGGCATGTGTGAAGGCACCGCCAAGTCTGAGAATTTTCTAGAATTGTTTGGTACTTTTCTCTGATTATTTTAATTACAGGCGCGACTTCTCCCTGGTAATTATACGTTGAACTATGACCACCCCGAAAAGACCTGAAACGGTGCCAAACTTTGCCGCAAGGTCTCTTGTGCCCTAGGAGGCAAAACTTGTGGAGGCCGGTGCAGAATTATTATTGTTTTTCAAAGTGTAATTCACCATATTTGGTCGCACGCCAAGACGAAAAAATATAGTAATTCCAAAAATGAGTAAAAAAACCTAGGATTTTGCGTGGGGCCATATTTTAGGTGTAAATGACCACAAAAAAAAAATGAGGAAGTTTGGACATAGGCGGAGCGAGCGTGCATCACGGTGGTATACGTAACCTTTCACCGCACCCTATCCTTACACTTAGGTTTCTCATGGTTGTGTGGCCCGTGGCGCTTTGCAATTAAAGGTGCTATCGGCCTCAAACTTTTTCTCGAGGCGCCTACATGGCATGTCCTGAAGGCACCGCCAAGTTTGAGAATTTTCTCGAATTGTTTGGTAATTTTCTCTAATTATTTTAATTACCGCAAGAAAGTGATTATCTATTGTCTCGTATTTAGACCATGGATGATGAAGAACCGAAAAGATCAACGTTAAAAAGATGTGAAAATATATTTCCTATCGAAAACAAATAACTTTAATAATTTGAAATAAATCCTATATTTTTGCATTAACGAAATAGTGATTATGCATTTGTATTATGTTCAATATCTACATAAAAAATACATGAAACTATAAAATACATATTTTCATTTGTGCATTAAAGAGAAACAAAATGTAACATACATTTTTTCAAAAAATTGCCCAGCTTAATAATTTATCGCATTGCAATTAACAAAGGTTTACTATATATATAAATAGAATGTATAAAGAAAAAGTTAAAATGTGGTAGTACGTGGCGGAAATAAAATTCACTAGGTTTGTCCCTTTGTCCTTGAGGCCCTGGACTAAAGGCCCAAAAATTCCACTTTATCGCCCTGGCCCGCGCTAAAATTAGCTTTAGCCCCGGGCGTCCTCAAAGACCCGGGGCTAAAGGTCCCAACCTTTAACCCCGGTTGTAGTCTACGAATCGGAGAAAGGGAGGTTTGTCCCGTGATTCCCAAGAACCGGGACAAGGGGGGTATATGAACAGCGCATTCTCCGATCCATCTTCGTCATCAACTCCGCGCTAGCTCTCCTCGATCTCCGCCGGCTTCCATCCGCCGCAGAGTTCGACGCCACAAGATCGGCCCCCGCGCCCGCCGACTCACGGCGGTCCCCGCGGATACCGACCCGCGCCCGCGTGCGTCCCGCCGCCGGCGCCGCCGGCTCCGCTCGCGCCGCCCGCCTGGCGTCGTCCCTCCGCCGCGTCTTCCCGCCCGGCCACGCCGACGCCATCCCGCGTCCCCCGTCCCACCGTCCCGTCGCCCGCCCGCCCGCCGTCCCCCGCCCGTGCATTTTCCTCACAAGCGCTGGCCAAGGCGCCCGTCATCAAATCCGTCGTCATCGCCGTCCCTCCCCAGCCGCAAGGCTGGTTGGACCGCCCCACCGCGCTCCCCGCCCGGTAACCGCGGCGCCCGCCGACCTTCCCGACCGTTTCTCCGCGCGGCGTGGCGCCCTCAGAATATCACAAGGCGCCGCCGCGTGCCGCCACAAGACCGCTTCGTCGTCGTCGTTCGATCCGCCACCGCCTCTGCGGCTGCTCGCGTCGTTTGAACCGTATGTCGTTTGTGTTTGCGCCGCAAAAACCCTAATGCCATGCAATTCGCTTACGCCGATCGATCGATCAAATTAATTAATGCAATGGAACGCGACTTTGTTTACGTACGTCGATCGTCTTCGTTTATATTATGTTTTTCGTCTATCGATTAATGAAACGCGACTTTATACTTGTAAATATATATATATGTATTTGAAATGAAATGGAATGGATTAGCATGCATATATATATGAAATGAAATGAAATGGAATGGATTTTTTGTAAATAGACATGATTAAAGATGGATTTTTGTAATTTTGTTATCATATATATATATATATATATATATATATATATATATATATATAGAACTATTACGTTGTGGCTAGCTACAGAATGTTATATTTTTGTAGCCGAGTCTAACGACCAAACCACCTGGTCCATCCCCTTGAGCGCACCACCATGGTCACCCAAGCCCCATCCGCATGCATGCATGCAAACATTGATTGCTTGATTTAATTCCGTGATTTTTCCCTTTCCTACCACCGGCCAAAACAACACCCGTGCACCAAACAATTGCATTTGGGCTGCGATGTCGTCCAGGACCATGGCTAGAGCACCCACGGGAGAGATGCAGCAGCACACCGGATCCGCATGACGGAGGCGTACGGCAGCCTGACGCAGCGCATCCTCCATGGCGTCGCCATCCCATCAGCAACCATCTTCCGCCGTGCGACCTCGCCTTGCGCAGATGGGCGCGGTGAGGGGCCGCCCTACCCTGCAGCTCCATCCCGGCGACGTCGGCGCGTTCAGCTCCATGCTCCATCGCGCGACGCGGCCCTCCTTGGTGTCACCCCGTTTCACATGGATGGTGGCCCCTGCGGAGGCGCGGCTCGTCCCGCTCGACGGCACTCCCTGCCGGTCGGCGACACAGCCGGTCTTGCTCCGGTGGCGGCCCCGGCGACGGAGCTGCTCCGGAGCGGTGCAGTGGCCCTCGACAGCGGCCTAGCAACGCGACAGCGCCTCCCTCCGTCGGAATGGCATGGCGGCAGGCCCCTTCAGGCATGCAGCATGGCGGCCCCAACGGTGCAGTAGGTGGCCCTCGGCGGCGGCCTAGCAAACACCGCGTCGCCCTCGCCTCCCTCTTTCGCGAAGGCCCCTTCAGGCATACATCATGGCGGCCCAGCGGTGCAGTGCTCCTCGGCGGCGGTCTAGCAACGCGATGTTGCCTCCCTCCTTCGCGATGGCATGGCGGCAGGCCCCTTCAGGCATGCAGCATGACCCTATTTGATTTGATTTTTTGTTGATTTATTTGTACAAATACAGATGAATTAGTTTGGTTTCATACAAAAAAGTTCATGTGTGATGTATGACTGATGAACGACGACATTTTAGCATTTGATTTTGTTATTTTTCTTGCTGGTTACTGTTGGAAAGCACCAAATTGTGTATATCTTTCCGTACCTCCTTGTAAATATTTCTCGTAAATCTTGTAAATATTTCTGGTAAATCTCATAGATGCTCGTTATAAATCTAGTATAAATAGTAGTATTTCTTAGTGCAGACGGAAGTTTTTATTAGTTCAGATTCTCGTAAAGGCTCGTTCTCTTCTGAATTATCGTAAATTATGGAAACTCGATTATGGTAAATGATAATGTGACTTGTCGTAAATCATTCTCAATTAGTTTTTGTCACCAACAATAATGCAAAAATTCTTGTAAATACTTGTATTCATAATACCTATTTTTGTTGTAAATCCCATACATATTTCTTGGTGTAGATTGTCTCGTAAAGACTAAAAATTCTCGTAAATCATAGTTATCCAATTCAGAAGCATAACAAGACATAGATATAGTAAAACACAGTCCATGCCATATATATTTTAGTAAATCATTTACTATCATAGGATTGCATTTGCTTTTAGTATTCTCGTAATACTTGAGCTGTACTAGAACAGTAGAACACCATCTTGTGTCCATTCTCGTAACCTCATCTGGATACGCTGCATGCATGGCACCGTGTGAAAGGAAAATAACTATTCCTAAGATCTAGCGTCATTAATTACTACAATTACCTGCAGCGTTGATCCGGTATGCATGCAGCCCCAAATAGGAAAGCTGGCTAACGCTTTCATCACGCATGCATGCAGCTGTAACTCGCTTTGGTGCTGGCAGGCCCGGTCGGATGGTGCAGCAGGTGCGGTCGGTTGGCCTGGCTACAAAATATTGTATTTTGTAGCTAGCTACAAACTATACTCTCCTATATATATATATATATATATATATATATATATATATATATATATATATATATATATATATATATATATATATATATCTTTTATTGTAAATTAAATATATATATGCATGGTATTTTGTACATTAGAATTTTTTGTAAATATATATGCTTTTTGTAAACACATGATTAACTTCTACATATTATTAAACACATGAATTTTTAAAGTGACTATATATTATTATTAGCTTCGATGGACCGCGACGGGAGAGACGACGTGATGTTTGGTGGTCATGGTAATGCTGACCTCGGTGATGGCGTATTAGCCCACATAATCAATGATGGCACTCGATATAACCAAGACGGGAGTGCAGTTGTTGTAGATGACGGGAGTCAATACCTATCTCTTGATCAAATGCCACATCTAGATATTGACATTGGCGAGGTATAATTACGTACATGATTTTATATGATGCAATAATGTGTTGTAATTTTGCACTCATAAATATATATTTATCCAATATTCGTACACATGTGTCTATGCATATGTAGGGCTTTTAAGGACGACAACCAAGCTTCAAAAAGAACAAAGTATGGTCCAGGCCCTCGTAAGCCGGTGGAGGGCCACTACATAATATCATAATTTGATCCAAAGACAGGGCGACCACTTGGACCACATGCAGGAAATTTGTGAAGCACCTTGGGTTCCTTGTAAGGGACTGGATCCCGATCACTATCCGTTATTGGAAGAAAATGCGTGATTGTACCAGTTTCGTCTCTAATGCAGACAAGAACTTAATGTGGCAAGATATGCTCACTGATCATTTCACACTAGACACAAGTGGTTACACAGATGTTATCGAGCCTGATGAGCTTTTGCGATGTGTTAGACACTGGACTATGATGAAGAGGCTGAAGCATTCAGAGAGTGGAAGAAAAACTGTACCACCATTTCGTCAAGGAGGGCAAGACGCCAGATTTCAACAATAGTAAGGGTCCGAACGGAAGCTAGAGCCATACTGGGAAGACTTTGTAGCTTACCGGACTTCTGAAGAATTGGAGGAATTGAGGATGCAGAACCAAGTTAATTCCAAAAGAAGGAATACCACCATACGATGGGGTCAAGTGGATACACGAGCAATACTACCAAGTGGGTAAGAGTGGAACAAGATCTTGTTGCCAAAGGGGATCGTGCCGTAAAGTGTCAATTGGAATTTTCGCACGGCAATGGTTCTTTGGTCACGGGGAGGCATAGATCGGGAGACCGGAAGTTGACTTATGGTAAACGTCTCGAGAAAGCACATGAAAGACTGATGCACATTCTAAAGGAAAAAGCTAAAGGTTCCTTCGTTCCCGACAGAGAGAGAGGGGATGAACGGGCATATGCCATTGGTACATCCGAGCACCCCGGCCGAACAAGAGGCCTCGGCGCAACATTGCGTGGAAGTATGGTTTCCCCGAGGACAGAGATTCATGGAGGACTCATAAAAGAAGGAAGGCCGAGCTGGAAGCAAAGTTCAACCAGTTGGAGCAAGAGCTTGCCGAGTCACGTCTTGCGAGAGAAACTCTTGGAAAATAATATGCAGCGAGAAGTAAGCAGAGAAGTCGAAGACAACCGCAGCTAGCATTGACCCAAGGGATATCGAGTCGGCACCGGCAAACTTTAGCGCCCCAGCATCCGGATGACGCAACACTTGCATTTCCCCGTGGATGACGCCATCACTCAAGCTATAGCATGTGAGCTACACATACCTAAGGGGAATGAAACAGTCAAGGCGGCCGATGCTGTCATTCGGCCCTAACGAAGACCCTACCAAGACACCAATAATCCATAACAGGAAAGTACCCCGGATATCTTTGCAAATCGGAGTGGATAGAGTTCTCGAGAGGTTTTGAAGATACAGCTCTCGATTATGAAGGAGGTGATGAGGAGAAGACTCTAGGAGAAGTTGAGAAGTGTATCATTGTGTCGCGCAGTTTATACATCATTATTCCCGGGTTTTGCACCGCCCTCACCAAGGCAGCCAGGGATCCAACCTTACCGCAGTCTCCAAGGCGGGATCAACCTTACCGCCGTCTCCAAGGCGGGATCCAACCCAACCGCCGTCTCCAACGCAACTATCTCCAATGCGGTCTCCAACCCCACCGCCTCGCGGATTGAGCCACGTACCAGATAGGGAGCCTCCTCGCAACCAAAGCTATCATCCACGCCCCGCGTGAAGACGGTCAAGAAAACCACTTCAAAACCAAAGAAGATCGTCAAGAAATTGCCCGGTGAAATGACATACGAGGAATTGGTGGTGGAGACCAATAAAGAAGTTAAAGCACACTTTGCAAAGCCGCTGCCCAAGCCGCCTTCTCCGTTTTCTAGCATAGCTCCAAAAGAACTAAGGAGAAGGGTGAATGAAATAGACAGGAAGAAGAGGCAGAAAAAGCCGGCCTCGCCAATATCGGACTATACCGCTGTCTGGTGAAGGAAAACGAGCGAGCTAAAAAACATGCGACAAGCAAAGGTGTTCCGCAACTCGGAGAACAAGAATTGTAATCCATCCCTCCACTAGTTGTTCGTGACGAATATGGTTCGAACAATGCCGTTAGATCGACATGCCGGGCGCTAATTGAAAGCAAAGTCAAGAAGGAATCGATTTGTTGGAGATGAATAAGGTCTTCACCGCCCTAGGTCTTCTGGATAGAGGATGTGGAGTTCCCCACGGCCGAGGAAGTTGATACATGGCGAAATATGAACATGGCAAGCCATTGTGGGATCCTACCAAAGAAGGCCAACTGACTACACAAATGTACCGCCGAACAAATGGTACATCGAGGCATGTCGCCGTGGAGAGAAGTGGTTCGGTGTCAAAATCGTAGACCGAACATTGGTTTCATGGCAATGACGTTATGATCATCGATTTTGACGAACTACACCAACTCTTCCACATGAGGGACCTCGACAAAAGTATCCTTAACTTACGTTGTCCGTAAGTGATTCTTTATACTAATTATTATTAAGTCACTCGTAAGTACATTAGTTTGTGTTTATTATCCTCCTCTCACTATATATCTATATGCGTAAATGAGATGGTACACATGAGACGAAAAGGGATTGAGACTATCGGATTCATAGATCCACGTGGTATACAAACCACGTTATATCCGGGCGTAGATGGCAAAGGTCCATAGAGAAGAATATGTTGCAATTCTTAGAGAACCACCGCAATAGAGACGTGTACTCTTCCCCTACAACTATGGGTGAGTGTTCATAATGGCTCTTTGTTTTCCTTAATTATATACCTCTAGTTAATTATGAGTGTAATATATGCTTTTGTATGCGTACACATGCAGCAATCATTGGATATTGTTCGACTTGAATCTTAGTCACGGTGATCTAAACATCTGGGATTCACTCTTCAAACCCCAATCCGTGTACCAAGATATGATCGATTTTATCCAGAGGTAATTGCAGTATCTCTAGCACAACTTTATATATATATAATTTGTATGCAATATTAATGGTTCAAATATTTTGTGTTTTTTTGCCGCAGTGCTTGGATAAAGGTCGTTCAAACACATCAGATGGACCGCAAAACGCCACTAGTTATCCACAAAAACAAAGTAAGTACTATATATTCCTATCTTATTTTAATTCCCTAATTATGATGCTTCAATTCCTAATGACAATTTTTTTCTCATACAAGTATTGTCCGAGGCAACCACAGGGGACCAATCTCTGTGGATTCTACGTTTCCGAGTTCATAAGGATATGCTCACGTAGAAGCAAACAAGAGGAAGATGAAGTATGTCTATATATGTACAACACAATATATTTTCCTTTATTATATATACACATATATATTTATATACTAATACTTTTTCTTTAACCCGATTGAAGATGGACCGCTTCATGAAGAATGTAACCATAGAGCATTATCATTTCCGGCAATGCAAGAGAGCATAGCAGGATTTATTAATGATCGATCTTAAAGCCCGGCGTGGAGTTCTACGTTGACCCTACCGAGGAGTGGCTTCCAAACCGGGACGAGACGGACTCGTAAGAAGAAAAAAAGAAAAGGAAGCGAAAGAAAGGAAGCCGATAAGGAAGCAAAGAAAAGGAAGCGAAGTTTGACAAGCCTTGAAATATATTTTGAGGCATTAAAATACTTAGCCCGCTTTTGACTATATTTTCAGAACTTGAACTAAATGGCTCTCGTAACTTGTACTAAATGTGCCATGCATGGTGTGACGCTCAAAATACAATGTCCGCTCTTGACTATATTAAATATGTATGTTGTATGTTATTTGTGTATGCATCGATCCATTTGAAACTTTTCGAATTGCGCGCGTATACATGTCGGTGGCATCGTAGAATCAAATTCGAAAACCAATTTAATTTTAAAAACAAAATGAATCATCAATCAAAAAAAGGAGCAGGAAAAGAACCCCCAATTGTTGTCTCGGTTCTAGACACCAACCGACAAAATGAGCTGACCACGTGGCTGTAAAATATACAAAACCCCCTATTGTTGTTTCGGTTGGTGTCTAGAACCGGGACTAATGGGCCTCGACCATGTGGCCGGTGAAATGCAAAAGCCGCACCCCCAGAAAATATACAAAACCCCCTATTGTTGTTTCGGTTGGTGTCTAGAACCGGGACTAATGGGCTGACCATGTGGCCGGTGAAATGCAAAAGCCGCACCCCCCGGTCCCGGTTGGTGTCTAGAACCTGCACTAAACCTTAGTTTTATCCCCGGTTCTAGTGCTACAGTGAAACTATTAGTCCCGGAGTGTAACCCCGTTACTTAAACCGAGATAGACCCCCTTTCTGCACCAGTGCTCACATCCCTAGACCAGATCTTCTCATGATGGGCAAGCTGGTCAGGCGGCGTGCTAGAGACCTTCTCAAGCACACCTTTCATGCTCTCAAGCTCAGATAGGAGAAACCTGATCTCCTCCGTCACGCCCTTTTTGCAAGTTGTACTTCCCAATGAGGAGATCACCGAGCTTGCAGATGATGCTCGGCAGTGGCCCCGTTGCCTCCATGGATCTTGTCCTGGACGAACTGGAGTGAGGCTAGTTGCTGCGTGTATAGCTAGGGGCAATTTATTGGATGGGCAGAAACGACGGAAGAGCGCGAGATAGAACTCACCGAGGCACTGGCCACCGCTGGTCGTCGGAATCCCGCTGCCCTTGTCGCCGGAGCAGTCTTCACGACGAGGTCAACGGATGAAGCCGAGGAGCCACACCCCTGCTTTTTTGTTCAAAAGCTGCTTCCTGGTTGCTGCTACGGTGCTACCTTCCACTGCACCCACCCATGATATCGATGAGCGGGGGCAGGTTATCGTGGTGCTACATCAAAAGGCAAAAAAAATATTGCTCCACCGCATCCACCGATGATATCGGTGCTCTCTTCCACATGCCTAAGCATCTTCCTTCTTGGCGGTCACCTACAGGTGACAGCGTTTTCTAGGCACCTCGCATATAGTATTGATTTTGCTGTAGAGCATCATTTAATATTGATATTTTCGGATGGACACTATGAAATATGGATTTTGTTAGAAGACACTTTTGTTAGAGATTAGTAGTTCTTAGACACTATGCTTATTAAATTTTGGAGAAACTACTAATAATACATTATTGTGTGAACAAATGATTGGAGTTTAGAGGGCTTTTAAGTGGGATCCACATGCAGATCTGTCCACACTTACTGATCTCCACGAAACTGTATGGCACGCCATTTCAAATAAAAAAAAAAAAATCTATCATTTTGTCAAAAAGTTTTACCTGGGACATGAAGTTTTAATTCTTTTGTTTAATGTGGGGCCCACATGTAGCCATACTAATTACAGTTTTACTGACAAGTACATCCACCCCCTTCATTTTGCGCCTAAAGGCTACGGTACATGTGCTTGACACAAATTCATTCGACCAGTATTAGAGTATGGTATACGTGCAAATTCAACATTTTCAATGACCTAACAGAAGAATTGTGGATTCTATCAAAAAAAAAAAAAAAAAAAGAAGAATTGCGGCCGGGCAGACGTTGTATTGATGCACAAAACAGAGCACACTGAAAACAGAGGATGCGGTCACCAGTGTCCGCACAGCAAAACAGAGCATGTTGCTACAATACACCCATGTTATTTCCCCTTCATTTCTGTGTTTGTGAAACATGAGTAATCATTATTGTATTTGCTAAACTGAGTTGTGGCCGTGTTCAGTTGTTGATAAAGAAGGTGGTTTATATCTGTGGCGGCTGAGCAGATAGAAAATACAGACCTTAGTTCTCCTGCTCATAGGACCGAAGAACAACTCTTATTATTATTATTATTATTATTATTATTATATACACAAAGGCTCTTCCCTTGTGGACTGCGCCTTGGGATCGGTGATAAAAACAGAGACATGGCTGCAGATTGTACAACAGTAATTAGAAAGAAGAGCAGGGTTCGCCATCGATAGGATTCATGAGACACATAAACATTTGGATGTTTATTAAATGCTATCTCTCTTTCTTTTTTGGCAATAAGAAGGCAGTGATTCAGATTACCACAAGTAAATCAGTTTAGTAAATGGAAACACTGCAGAAACCAGAATAAGTTGCATGAACAGTCTCTGATCTTTTTTTTCTAATGTTAGCAAATGAACTTCAAAAAGCCAAATATGGCTAGATAGCTTTTATGAAAGCACTCTGAATTATGTAAGAAATAATGTTTGCCAAAATGTGAAATGCGAAATGACTCATTCACCACATCTGTAATCACCCCCTCAATTATAGTTTATAGTAACTCTGAAGCTATGAGTTGCAGGGAACAAAGTGGTCAAAGGGGAAAAATCTGCATCCTGATTCCTAAGGAACTTAAACAAACATGAAAAATTGTTACTCCAATATCCTTTCGTGAGCACAATCAGCTTAAATACACCATTGTGATGCTGATAGTAGTTCATATACCTGTCTACTTGGTGTTGGGTGGACCGTGCTTTAGTTTATCTGGTGTAAATGGTGCTCCAAAGCAACTTTGGCCTCTATAACCTGCTTCTCCCTAACATGGAGATTAATCGATACTGCCACAAATAGACATCCTTAGATATAGGACGTCAGCTCAATATTTCTGTTACTTTCCATATCCAAATGATTCATTGCACATGCACAAAAGTTGAGTAATGATAAGCGAAAGGCATGACTAAGTTTGATACGGCAATTGATGCAGAACTTGAGTACATATGAGTGCACGACATGACAGTTTCAGGCAGCCAATAGGACATCAGTTAGGATTAGGAAAGTACGAATAAAAGAAACGCGGCAAGATCAAAATTGTGATGGTTTAGAGAAAAGCCAAAAGCTGTAGTTTTTCTCTAACAACATGATGATGCTTTGGTTAAAAATGATAAGACTCTGACTGCAATATTCTGACCTTGTTATCCATGCAGTCCACAAATTTGGTTTACTCAAAAAGACTCCCTCCAATCTGTGCACACAACCCATATTGCAGAAGCCTGTAACCACAAGAAGAGTTGCTCCAATTTGTTAGCCTTCCGTAGCAAGAATATGAGTTAAAAGGTTTGATACACCAAGTGAACAAACAAATATATGAGTCAATTGGATAGGCCTTTCATTAACACTCCCAGTCTGCGCACAGGTTCTGAGAGGATCAGACCTAATGTATCTAACAGGACGATACATTAAACAATCTATTTGCATAGCACAAAAAAAAGGCTTAAATGAAAGCACGCGCTAACTTGATTAATCAGCAGTTGCATAGGCTAAGAATGGCAATAGGAACCAGTGACACAATTCACCAAACAGGTGGTGGGCATGGTATAAGAGACTTAATTGGAACAGAGCACCCAACCTTTCCGAGGCCGTGGAGGCCAGCGATATACGGACGGACGTCCGCAACATACGTCTGCACTCATCAAGCTGTTCCATCTTCTCTAGCAGTCCAGAGATACGGCGTGAGCGCGGCCGTCGCTGCCGGTTTCTTGGAGGAAGCAGACGTCGCAGCGGCAGATGAGACGTCGTCGCGGGCAGAAAACACTGACGAGGACGTGGACGCGGCGTCGGCCACGGCCTAGACGAGCACCCCGGACACACCTCGCCGCCTGCGGCCGCTTGGCGGTGGCACGCGCGGAGGATGCGAGGCCCTTCTCTGCGTGGCGCTGGGCGCGGACCGCGGACACGAGGCAGGTGGCGTCGCGCGGTCAGAGTGCGGCCTAGGCCTCGGCGTCAGGGCGTCTGTGGTCGAGCAGCGCCTCTCGAAACGCATCGTGCATGTTGGCGACGGCGAGGAGGCCGTCCAAGAGGTGCATGGTCAGTAGCGTTAAAATTTGCATGCAGTGTGGTGTATTCTGGGCGATGAGGACATTTTTTTTTTCCTACAATCCAAACAAGTTATTTCAAGGGAAAAGATATAAAAGTGTATCATTGTGCACTAGAAATTACAGTTGTAAACCAATTATAAGTCAATAAAAATACCATTCTGCCAAACAGGGCATTGATGATTTGTAAATTACTAGTCTATCAACCCGTGCTTCGCACACGGGTTAGAATTTTAGAACACATGCATTATTTGTTTCTTAATACATATGATTGATAAAACATTAAATTACATATTTTTCCTTTGATGATTTTCTAACACATTTTTTCATTTGTTTATTTTTCTAACACAATAGACATAATAGATACTATGTAATCTATATCTAGTTATCATAAACTTCTTTATTATGTTTTTGAAGGACTAATCTATATGTATTTTTTTTCATCAATGTGAATATTTTTCTTATGCATGACATTAGAAATATGCAATTAGTATGAAACCATAAAATTAATTATAGTGGGTCTTGTTTCATCACAGATCTAATGACATCATGAATTTGAATTTTGTTTTTTTTAAAAAAAAATATCTTGTTGGCTATTACAAAATTTTTTCTCTCTCCGCATGTTAAGTTGAAACTCTAGTAACAGTGCTTTTGGAACTTTCTTAAAATAAGGATTTTTGGTCATTGAGTAGATTTCTTAAAAGCATTTGACATCATTTAAAATTTGCATGTCTCTAAGTCATAGAGCTTAAAGTTATATCTCATATGAGGGTCGTAATACTAACCTCGAGAATTTAAATACCTAAGGCTAATAATGATCAAGTTTTTACTCTAAAGTTTTTCTCAAAGGGACAAACAAATATAACCACCGGTCGTATTCCACAATTCTCAAGACTATTGAACCTTTTAATCAAAAAATTATATGTGCGGATAGGGTTATACTATCAATATAGACATGTAAAAAATTGAGTTAAAATAAATAAATTTATGTAAAATGACAACCTAAACAAATTATATGACATGGTTACTAATATGGTTTTAAATAATTTATTAGTACATTACTATATTAGAAATTATTGAAAAAAAACTTGTGATGAAGAAAAACATATATATATTTATTGCACATGCATGTAGGTGCGGACAGTTGTTCAGTTTAGGGATGCTTGGTTCAAAAGTCCTAGGACTTTTAAAAAAAGTTCCTCCAAGTTATACTTTTAGGGACTAAAAGAGAAAAAAATCCCTTCGTGTTTGGTTTTACGTGGACTTTTTTTTCGTCATAGAGACTAAAATGTTATTGAACAAACAGGGCCTTAATCTAATCTTACATTGTTAATAATGAAACAGGGGACTAATTTAGATGTAGATTTGTGGGTGTATTTATTTTTCTAATAATGAGATAAAAATTGAGCTATGTTGATTATCAATCATAGTAGGAGTACATTTATAATTAGATGCAACTTAGGTCTACATTGCATCATATTTTTAATGGCATAGGTGGGTAGTATATAAATACAGAGTCACATGTAACTTTATATGTTTAAACAATAACAGAGCTAGACAATTACTTAGAAAATAGAATTGATCCAACAACTATTAGTATCAATGGTTATAAGATTATAGCGAATTAAAGGTCGGATATTGCCGATTTTTTTAGAGAATTTCTAAGATCTTTTTATTTTTCTTTTGGGTTTTGTCAGGGAATAACATGTGACTCCATTAGGGATCTTTAGTTAGAATTTATAGTATTTATCTTTTTTTGAAGTGATATGTATGTAATTGAAACATGATGTTAAGATATATTATATAAGCTCTTCTAGACTTGTTGTATCCTTTATGTGACTTCATAAATCTATAGTTTTGGTTTTTTAACTTTTAATTGAGATGTTGTGTTTTTCACATGATAAGTAAAATTCTAGTGTTTTTTACATTTTGTTTAAAAATTAATTCTTATTAAAAAGAATCTTTTGTCCTAGTAGTATTGTTTTCAACATGTTAAAATGAAACTCAACATGCACCCCAAGAACATGCTAAATTTGTTATATTACATAATTATAGGTGTAGTATTATTTTACACATCATAGGTTGTTCAAAATGAAATTACTAATATTTTTATGGCAGAATATTTCAGTCGAAAAATGTAAACACATTAAAATAATAAACTAAACTATTAAATATCATGGAATATCCATATAAATCAAAGTGAGTTGCCAATGTTATTGTAATGCGATTGAAATGTAAACATTTTTTTCCATGCTTCATAAGTTACTAAAATAAATATTTATCTCAGTCCTTACATCACACAATATCGAAATTATTTTTATAATGGTTGAGGTAGATACTGAGATATAAAGGTAATACATCGTATTATCGATACAAATATCTTTTGCACAATTGTCTATATGATTAGGTGAATGCAAACTTAGGACACTGATTACAAATGTGGATAATTTATAAAATCATTAGGGATGTATTTTAAATTATATTTTGTTATAATAGCTATGAGTATTTACTATGTAAATACAAAGTTTGAGCATTCTTTTTTTAATTATCTTGATAATTACCAAATGGTGTAATTTAGAAGCAATGTTAGGAATTTTTTTCAAACTTTTGTTTTTAGTTAATAATAATGGTAGATATTTTATTAGATGTAAAAATATAGATATAGATATTTGTCAGCATTGTTAGCCTATTTGTCATAATTAGAAAATTCAAAGGGAAATGTGACTAGCTGACGCTTATCACAGAAGCATTTCATGTCATCCTAGCTATCTACCCTATTTTGTTATAATAGCTATGAGTATTTACTAAGTAAATACAAAGTTTGAGCATTCTTTTTAATTATCTTGATAATTACAAAATGGTGTAATTTAGAAGCAATGTTAGGAAATTATTTTAAACTTTTTGTTTTTTAATAATAATGCTAGATATTTTATTAGATGTAAAAATATGGATATATATATTTGTTAGCATTGTTAGCCTATTTGTCATAATTAGAAAATTCAAAGAGAAATGTGACTGACTAACTCTTATCACATAAGAATTTCATGTCATCCTAGCTATCTTCCCTAGAAACATGCTAGCAATCATACGTCCTTTATGAATCCAAAGCTATATATTCACCTTCACCTACATACAGTTACTCGTGTCTTGGTGAGGTCTCAATTAGTAACATATGACACGCCCTTCGTCTCCAGATGAGACAAATACGTGCATGACCTTTTTTTTTTTGAGTTACCATGTATCTTTTTTTTGGTTGAGAGTTACCAATGTTTTTTTAATGAGTTACCAACTTTAAAGAATTGGGCAATTTTATTTTTGAATTATCCTTCCTAATGGCATAGGTGGGTAATTTAGACTCAAAATTAGGGGTTACTTTATATATCTTTAATAATGGCAAAGTGGTAGGTAATTTAGACACAAAATTAGGGGGTTACTTTATATATCTTTAATAATGGCAGTGGTGGGTAATTTTTATATAAATTACAATAGATCCGATGGCTATTATCATTGATGATGATTAGAGTATACCCGAATTAAAGGCCAGATTTTTCTCGATTATTGTGAGAATTTCTAGAATTTATCTTTTTTTTTTCCTAGCGCTTCTCGTGAGAGTTAACGTGGTGCCTCCATTGGAGCCTCCAATTAGTAATAGTAAGATTTTACTACACGAATGAGCACCAACAATTTTATTTTTATTCAACAAAGCCTAAACAAATGTCGCATGTCAATTAATTAATCAATCATGAAGCCAAAGATTGGATCAGCTTCTCCAAATTCATTCATGTAGGACGACCCACCCTTCTCCAACGCTCCATTTGCCTTGGCCTTGAGCTCCTTGGCCTTCCTCCTCCTCTGCTCCCCCTTCGTCACCCTCATCCATCAGCCTCTCCAAAGCCTTCATCACCTGTTCCACACCCACCCCCGCCTCGACATCCGGCTCTGCCGCCGTTAAACGTACCAGCAGCGAAGTACATTCTCTGTCGGCTTTGCCACGCCTCCAGAACACCCCAACACCAAGCACGTCCACAATGGCCTCTCATTGAGAAACCGCCGGAGAAAGCGGCCAGTGACCATGGGCATGCCGGGCGGCAATGGCCTCCAAAGATCGAGCCCCAAATACCACAGTGCGTCGGGAAGCCGCCGCATGCGGCGCGGTGACCCGTGATGGCGACACAGGGAGCCCGCACTCGCACTACCAATCACTTGCTGTTGTCGCTTGTCGGCTCTCATGTAGCCACTTGTTGACGCCGCTCGGGCATGGAGTCGCCGCCCTTGACGACCCACACGACATGCCATGGGCACGATGCCGCGCCATGCCCAGCTCCATGACCAGCGCCCGGCGGCATGCACCCCGGCCGCCAAAGCCGACGTACACCACAGACCTGCGTCTCCTTAGTCTCCATCCACTCCATGACCTTCCTCCCATCATTTGCCCACGGCGGATCCGTGGATCCGAGAGAAAACGGCGGCTCGGCGAGATGGGGCCAACGGCGATGACAGATTCTTTGGTGGCCCGCGGTGTGAAGCCGCACGAAGCCGTGCTCTGGCTCGTCGAACGTGTTCACGACCACGCCGTCCACGGCCACTTCGAACTCCCGTATCTCCTGCAACACCGTCGCTTTTAGGATTAGTCCCACATTGGTTATGGGGGAGAGTTGAACCAACTTACAAGTGGGGGGAGTCCCTCACCTCTTGGGCCAGCCTTTGGGGTGTAGCAAGACTTACTCCGGGTGTGCGCCCGGTTGGACCAACTCTTCTGGTTTTAGGCCAACAAATGGTATCAGAGCTGGGTCCGCAATCTCTTGTGCCCGTGCACACTCGGTTGGTGTAAGCCCGAAGCCCAGTGAACCGCAGGTGTGAGGCCCGTGTGTGCTCGTGTGTCGAGCCGATCAGTGGTGGACCGCGGGTGTGTGAGGCCTATATGTGCCTATGTGTGGGGCCGGGTCACTGGTGGATTGTGGTGTGGGCCCGATCTATACTAAGGTGGGGACCAATGTGTGATGGGGAAGATTGTTGGGATTAGTCCCACATTGGTTATGGGGAGAGTTGAACCAACTTAAAAGTGGGGGGAGTCCCTCACCGCCGATGTTTTATTTACCGAGAGCCCGCCACGGGTGAACCGGGCGGTTTGTTCGGGCCTCGACGAACCTGAGTCCGGGCGGTTTGTTGCGCAGCTTGACATGGAGACCGGGGTTTTATATCTTTGGTTCGGGCCCTCGATCCTTGATCGAGTAAAGACCTTTACGCCGCCCGGCGTGAGCCTGTTTTTATTGATGGGGTCAACCGAGGATCGGTTATAAGGTTTACAACACTTGATGTGTTCAAGTTGCGCTCTCCTCTACGAGGTGCCCTTTGGCCGCCTTTTATAGTCCAAGGGGCCAAAGAGCTTGCTACGGTCTTAGTCGGATACGAGAGAGGGTTGTCCGACGAGGATTCAACACCCCAACTCCAAACATGGTAATCGACTAGAGTTCTATCCTCGATTACAAATGTAAGTCTTCCGTAGCTATGCTTCCATTGCCTTCAGGAGTTGTTTGTGGCCGCAGGCTAGGGATAGAATCCTCGCGAACAACTTCGGTAGAGTCCTTTGGTGATCCCGTATCCACAAGCCCCCAAGCATCTCAAAAATTGAGTTGTGGAAGTAGTCCTTGCTCTTCTTCCCCGCGAAGCCTTGATATGATCTTGAGATCATCACACGGTGTGTGCTTTTGAAAAAAGTGCACCCGTAGGGTGTAGCCCCCGAGCTTCTTGCTTTTTGGCACAAAGAGCTGGAAGGTCTTTGAGTTCCTCGCCTCCGTCTTCGAGTTCCTCCTCTCTAGATCGCTCTTCTCCCACGAGCTCTTCTTCGGATGGAGCCATAAGCGTGGTTACGAGATCTTTTCCTTTCGTCTTCGAGTTCTTCTCATCTCCTGGATGGATCTTCTTTTTGCGAGCCCCCGGTATCTCAAGTATGAGTCATGAGAGCTTTCTCCTTGCTCTTCTCGGATGAAGCTTCGCGATGTTGAGATTCCCATCCTCGAGTTCTTCTCGATCGGGAAAAAATCTTGTCCGGGGGTATCCAAGCAAACCCCCGAGCGTCTAGGAGTTCTTTTCTTGGAGAAGAATCCTAGAGGTTCTCCCGTCCCTCCGGGATTTTTGATCATTTTCTTTTTCCGTGCGATCACGGGTCATACAAAGGCGCTTTTACTGGCGCTCCATTTTTCGGGAAACGTCGGTGTATGGCGATCATTGCCATAAATTCTTGTTTCGCGTGATTTGAGGTGACCGTTCCTTTCGGGTGGTTGCCTCGTCTTACGTGGACTTGGTCCATAGGCGTCTGCACGCTTATAAATATGCCCCCCTTTTGCTTCGTTGGGGACTCGAGTGTCTTTCTTCTCCTCTGTTTCTTCTTCCTCTAGGCAGTTTCCTTCTTGTAGAAAAAAGCCTTTGCCGCAAGCTTTAGATCCATGGCGGTGCCGTTGGTTGAGTTGGATCAGCCCCGGGCGTTTTCTTCTTCCTTTCTTGGGTTCTTTTTGTGAGTGAGGGATGTCTTGTGAAGCGGAGTAGAAGGGGATTACTCCGCCCGGTGGCTCCACTCTTGGATGTGGCTAGTGGTGGGAAAGGGATGCCTTGTGATCGAGTTTTTCTTAAGCTTTCGGTCGCCCTATCCCGCTCCGCCCGCCTTTGAAGATGAGTGGGGCGATCTACTTCCGTTTGTACCTTAGTTTGAGGAGGGCTAAGGTGCTTTCTTGGTCTAGTAGATTGATCCTCATGATGTCCATCGGCTCGAGTTTCTTGGAGAGGATAGCACCCGCTGTCTCGTTCAAGGAGGTTATCTTTTCCTAGATTCTTGCCTTTGAGTCTTGAGGAACTGCCGAGCCTGTACTCTTTTGGTACTTTGCTCCTTTCCAGGGTGTTGTGCCAGCGAGGGTTCTTTTTCCCTAGTCCAGCAGCTTTGGAACTCTGCGGTCGATGGGTTCCCTATGAGTTTTGGGTTCTTCGGGCTTTTTAGTATTCACGCTGATCTTTGGCTCCTCCGTGGTCTTCTTAGCGCTCCCGGATGTGGCCGTTGGATTTAGCTTGGCGGAGTTTGGAAACAGTCTTGGCGCTCTGTCTTCATCGCTCTGGATCACGGGCTCCTTGGCTTTCTTGAAGTACTCTTGAGAGTTGTTGGGCTTCTAGCCTTCTTTGTATCTTGTACGCGGGAGTTCTTGTGGGGCTCCCCGTGCATCTGAAGTCTTCTTTGTATCTTGTAGGGACTTGCTTCCCATGTAATTTGTAATCTCGGATATTGAATAAAAAGATGCTTGTTCCTTTATTCATTTTTGTATTCAAGATGTGAATCGACCGCCTTGGCGGCCTTGGGGAAGTCTTCCTCAAGTCTTCTTCTTTGGGTGACTTGTTGTGGTTGTGCCTTTAGGTCTAGGCTTACGGCTTTGTCCTCTTTTTGTAGACTTGTGCCAGTAGTTGTTTCGAGTCTTGCTCCATATTCATCCGGGTTGTCCTTTTGATGAATCGGCTTGCCTTTGTAGACCTCTTTGGAAAGAAAAGTAGAAACGGAGTCTTGCTCCCCGTGGCGTTAGAGTTCTTTTTCCTCTTGCGCATCGGCTTTTAGCTCTTCTTAGGCTTTGCCGTGGTTAATTGGAGTCTTGTTCTCGTGTCTCCTTTGTCTTTTCTTCGACGCTTGACTTGTCTTCTTTCTCGGGACTTGTCCCCGGAGATGGAATCTTGCTCGGGGTGCTAGGGTTGTTTTCTTCCCTGGCTATAGTAGTACGCCTTGTTCTTGGGCTTGCTTGTAGTAGGTTGGGTCTTGTCCCTGCGTCTGCAGGTTCTTCCTTTGACGCGTGACTTGTCTTCTTTCTTGAGACTTGTCGTAGATGTGGAGTCATGCTCCGATTTGCCGGGGTTGCTTCTTCGGCGTAGTAGCGTGCCTTCTTCTTGGGCTTGCTTGTAGTAGGTGGGTCTTGCCCCTACGTCTGCGGGTTTCTTTCCTTCGGCCAGCGACTTGTCTTCTTTTTCTTGAGACTTGTCGTGGGTTGTGCTCAGTACCGTAATTTGCTTTTGTTCCGGATTTCCGTCGCCTTTGCTTTGGACTTATTTGTGTATGGCTGGGGTCATCCCCGCCTTGCCGGGGTTGTTTCCTTTCGCATGTGACTTGTTGCCTTTCTTCTTCGGACATGTCACATAGGTGGAGTCTTGCTCTGGCCGTTTGGTCTTTCCATTAGGCCTCTAGCGTTTGTCTTTTCTCGGACTCTGCTAGTAGATTTTTGGTGGAGTCGTGCTCGGTAGAGTTGTCTTAACTCGGGTTGCCGCTTCGGGCGGCTCTCCCATGCCGCCCGCGATGGACTATAGCATGACGCCCCCTATATAGGGTTCTCAGTCCGGGCCCATTTAAGTGCACCTTGGACTGAAGGTCAAGATGGTTGGGTTTCTATTTCACAACACTACAATCCACCTTGCTGGTTTGGGCTGCTCGCTTCTCGAGAGACTTGATGTGAGACGATGGGTTCCTATTTCATAACACTACACCGTTCACGCCCGATTCCTCCTCTGCCGTGGGACATATTGGCTCTTTCTGGACCCTCGATGGCCTCTGCGACCTAAACGGGCCAATCCCTACGTCCTCTTTTCTTGAGTCGTAGTTCACGGTCTGCCGCTAGGATTTAAGGTATGGACGCTATTCTAGAGGACTTCGGCGTGGTTCCACCCTTGTTTGGTGACCTCCGTTCGAGGTGGTCGGGGGTTGCCTTCTACGTCGGGTCGACTTCTCTTCCTTGAAGTGCCGATTTGGGTTGTTTTTGTTCTTCTCCTCTTGGGAGGCATGCGGCCGCCATTCTTTTTGGAGTTCTTTTTGGTTTCAACTGCTTAGAGTGCCGCGCATTCTAGTACCTCTTGTGGGTCTAGAGTTCTTCCCCGACACCAATTTCTCCTTCTTCTTGAGAGAGTTGGTCTGCGTTCTGCGACTTCTTTGTGGCCGTCGATTTTTTATGGGTAGAACCTTCCCGAGTTGGGTGATGTGCGGGGAGTTTACGATTTCTTCTCCTTCTGTAGTCATCGGTTTGTAGGTTCCTGGTCCCAGCACTCTTTTGACGATGAAGGGTCCTTCCCACGGACCGGCGGTTTTGTGCTTGCCTTCGTCTTTTGATTTCTCTTGAGTACTTGATCTCACGGGTTTAGGTTTCTTGGTCGTGTGCTCTTGTCATAGTGCCTTCGAAGTCCTTGCGGGTATCTTGCGTTACGGAAGGATGGCGTCTTCTCGACTTCTTACCGCATACGATCTCAAGTCTTCTTGTCTCTCCTTCTCCTTCTTCGAATCGCTCTATCCGTGGAGAGCTCCATATCGAATCTTTGGTAGTACCGCCGACCCCCGTATGTTAGGAAGAAAGGTGAGTAGCTGTTGCTCTGCTGATTTGAGTTCTTAGGCCCCATACGACTTTCGGTATCTCTTCGATCCATTTTGCTCCGTAGTCTTTGAGTTCTTCGTATAGTCTTGGCTTTAAACCGCAAGGATGAGTCCGTTGGCTCTCTCGACTTGTCCGCTTGCCCGAGGATGCACTCTGCAGGCATAATCGATTTGTATGCCGCAATCTTGTGCCCAATCTTCAATCCCGCCACGGAAGGGTGATCCGAGGTCTTCCATGATTACCGCTGGGCATCCCGAATACTGCATGATCTCTTGGATGAACTCGACTACTTTGCCGGAGCCGTAGTTGACCAATGGCTTGTACTCTATCCATTTGGTGAACTTGTCGATTGCTTCTGAAAATGTATTCATATCCTCCTTTGGCTCTTTTAAGTGATCCGACTTGATCTAGTCCCCGAAGCACGAAAAAGGCCATGGCGATGGTATGCGTATTAAGTTGTGTGTGCGGTACATGCTTTGTCTTTAAGGAACAACATCCGCATCCTTTTGCATCTTCGATGAGTTCTTCTCGCGTCTTTGAGAGCCGCCGCCAGTAGTATCCTGTTCTCAATGCTTTTCCCGCGAGGGTTCTCGACGCCGCGTGGTTTCCACAAAGATCCGGAATGGATTTCTTTGAGGATTTCTTTTCCTTTCTCGGAGTGATGCATTTGAGTAGTACTCCGGTGATGCTTTGCTCTTTTATATAGCTTGTCCCCAATGAGCACATAGTTCTTGCTTCTTCTCAAGATCCTTGTTGCTTACGCCTTGTCTTGGGGTAGCGTTTTTGTTTTTGATAAAGTTGATGATGTCCTCGATCCGGGGAGTGGTTCTGCGACACGGAGATATTATCATCACTCTCGTTAGGGCTGATTGCTCCATATTTTTCTTGCTCGGGTTCTCCCTTGATTGAAGGCTTCGATAATTCTTGACGAATACTCACGGTGGGACTTGAGCTCTGTCGATCCGAGTTTGGCTAATACATCCGCAGCCACGTTTGTGTCTCGAAGCACGTGTAGGATTTCTAGGCCTTGGAAATTCTTTTCCAATTTGCGCACTTCAAAGCAAAGAGAGGCCCATGTTATCCTTGTTGACTTGGTTGATGACAACCGCGAGTCGCCGTATACTTGAAGTCTTTTGATTCCCGAGTTTTTGCCACTTTGAGGCCATGGATGAGTGCTTCGATTCTGCCTCGTTGTTGGTAGCTTGCCACATTATCTCTGCAGCACATACTTGAGTTGTCTCCCTTCGAGATATGAAGAGAATCCCAGCCTCTCTTCCCCCGAAGCTTCAATGATCCATCGAAGTACATACTCCAATGTTTCTTGATGTCGCCGGGTATGGGTTGTTGGAGCTCGTCCATTCTCGCTATAAAGTCCGGAAGCGCTGAGATTTGATCGCTCTTCGTGGGGTGAACTCAGCATTTAATGCTCCGAAGTTCTCACTGCCCATTTTGATATGCGCCTCAAGGACGGTAACCAACGACATATTTTTTTTCCGTCAACTTACTACCATAAAGGGAGTAAAATTAAACCTTTTATACTCATATACATTTATCACTAATAAATTCCACTTGTAGTGTCTTGTATTTTATTTTGCAGTTTATAATAAAAGCAAGTGGAAAATGTCGACCAAAATAAGCCTTAGGAAAAGCGCGGTATTGCAAAAATCCAAGCCTAAGAGCAAATCGACCCAAAACATCAAATGCGGGCGAGCAAAGCCCGCCCACAACTTTTCGAGGCGGCGACACCCCCACCGGTGACCGGGCGGGGCGAGCCGAGGGGGGGGGGTGCGCCTACACACACCTCGCGGCCCGCACCCTCCCCGAGGCGGTTTTTAGCCTGCCTCGGGAGGCGGTTCGTGCACCTTCCAAAGCGGGGTTTCCCGCCCTTAGTTGGTCGGTTTATGCGCATACAAGGAAGGTTTACTGTGTCGGATTTGGTGTAAATTAGCACTTAGGCCCCTCCTCCAAGTGTATAATTAGGCCCCCTCTCTCCTCTCTCAACACACACCACTTGGAGTCCAAAGAAACCAGCAATCTCCCTCTCTCTACCACCTCTACCTCTCTCTCTTCTTCTACTTCTTCTTTCTTCTTCTTCTTTCTTCTTCTTCTTTCTTCTTTATTCTTTCTTAGTTAACACTTGGAGTAGAAGAGCTACAAGGAGGGCTTGTCTCCTAGAAGAAAGTGCTTTGGTAATACATCTACTCTATGGAGCATTCTTCTATTTACAAGTCTTATATCTACGTTCTTGGCCTAACTTATGAACTAGAGTATAGTTTTTGTTCATGTTCTTGTGTTGGTATATGAACTAGCATATAGTTTACATATCATAATCTTGACATGTTCATCACATTTCTTCATCGATCATCATATGCCTAACTTGATTAGAGGTGGGATATCGGTTCGTTGTTCCTTCGGGTTTGCTCTTGTTCTAGTTCGTCCATTCGACGAGTGGGGATCTGGGGGACAAGAGTAGTGCTCTAATATGCGGGCATGGTGCTCGGGTATTACGACACCCGCGATATGAGTGCATGCCACGGGTTGAGGGGTAGGCGGCTTGGTCGTGACAAGCCTTGACCGCCCCCTTGAAATCCCCACGTTACTCGCCTGTGCTATAGGAGTTCGTAAATGCTTCCTATCGGGCCGTATGGTATCCGGGGGAGTCTCCCGCTATCCTAGACCTAACCACGACTAAATCGGTTTGCATATGATCCTAACTATTCATTTGTATGGCCATGACTAGATACATTAGAATTACTCCTTTAGGTTATTCATTTATTCATTTATTCTTTATCTATTTTCTTTATCCTTTTTGCTGGTGGATTCTTAAGTGTGTGTCACACTATCCATATACCGTATTGCTTACCCCTCGTATGAACACTTTGGTCTAAGCAAACACATGTTCCTCTATTCGGATGCCATGCTAATTTATTAATCACATGCCTTCCTTTGGGAAAATATAAATAACGATACCCTAAATACTTCCGGTGAAATGCTACAATGATAGATCCGCGCGCTTTGGATGAATATCTAAGATGGCAAGATCTATCCCGTTGACAATCTCATTTTTTGGATCACCGACCGCGATTGGTTTACTTGGGAATGTCGGCGGTGCATTTCTGGCGCTTTTATTGGGGATGGGTTTTATACCTATTTCCTTTGATTGCGTTAAGAAATGCCAACAAGCATTTAAGGCGCCGTTCTTGGGAAGGCATTGTGAAAAAAAAATAATAATAAAAATAGCCGGCTATGAATATGAACTGTGTGCGTGGATACCATTTGCTCATACAGCTAATTTTTATGTTTTCTCTGTTGTGGATGAAAAGAGGATAGTGTATGTCGGGTTTCCTCCGCCGAAAAACTTCATCTCCATCCGTAGGCACTCCTAAGGAAGAACCCCGCGTGCCGCTTCTTCTTTGGCCGAACCCCGGCGGTCGAGGACCGACATCCCCGCACCAACGAAACTCAAGCCATGGCCCCGAAGCCGCGGCGCGATTTCTCAACTCCTACCACCAACATGCCCCACCGGGCCGACGGTGAACCCGGCCGACAAAAACTTCGAGCTTTGTACTGGGCGACACCATGGTGCGAGCGATCCATTTTTGTGGATCGCCTAGTGAGGGACGCAAATGCTCATCTCCCGGCACTTCCTTGAGCTGCGGCGATACTATCGTCATCAAAGATGTCGCGGCAGACGTCATCGAAGCTCCGTCTGTTTTCCTTCTCCCTCGTGGGGAAGGCGAAACGATGGTTCTAAAGGACAAGGAAGTCGCCAGTACGGGCTAAATGCTCCGCGGGCGCTCCTCGCTAAATTCTTCCCCATGGGCAAAACCAATGCCCCGGGGGAGGGATTGCCAATTTCCGCCAGACATCAATGGAACCCATCCCGAGGCGTGGGAGAGGCCGCAAGAATACATTCGCATGCCCGCACTATGGGATGGAGAACTGCTGGTGCTCGTAAACTTCTACAATGGTCTCACGGCCATATCGGCGGGGCACCCTCACGCCGCCGCTGGGTGGCGCATTTCTATCGCTCACCATAGATCGTGCAAATGCCCGATTCACAAGATGGTGGCCAACCGTAGCCGGGCGGCGACAGCCCCCGGCCAAAACACAAAAAAGGCATGCATACCGTGAAGGAGGCGATATGCTTGCCGCAAAAAATGGATCTTCTGAAGAAGAGATCGGAGGAGCGCAAAGACCGTGATACGCTTGCCCGGCGCCCGGTCCTACGCCACGCGACGCTCACATGACCTCGTGAGACGTGTGGTGAAGTTGGCCACTCGAGGGATAAGCGCCTTGAGACCCATGAAGAAGCCGCCTTCATCAACAAGAAAGAACGGTATCGCCAACCGCAGCGGAAGCCGAATAACCATCCCAGGCCACCATTCCAAGGCAACCAGGGGGTACAACTCCAACTATAACCCCGGTCAGCCATCATTGAAGGACCTGCATGGGCCAGCGAAAAATTAACGAAAATCTTACCAAAAAGATGAGCCATCAAGACAAGATCCTTGAGGGTGTAAATAACAAGCTTGAAGGGTTGACATCACCGTGAAGAACCAGCTCGCCTTCAACAAGATGATAGAGACACCGCGGCTAGCCCGCATTGCGGCCCAAGTGCCGCTAACCACTTCGAAGGATTCCGGGGCAACCTCGAGGTCCCACACGAGTCCGTCAATATGATATCTCCGAGGCTCGGGCCAACCCAAGCTAAAGAAGATCCCCGTGGACTCACCGCTTTATCGCCAAGAAGGGAGACCCCGGCGCCCAATCATCACCGTGCTATTGGCCCCAACAACTTCGCTAATGCATTTTGTGACTTTTGGGGCCAAGATCAACGTGATGTCCAAGGCCACCTTCAACAAAAAATCCATGGAGGAACACTTACTCCCTCGCCAACTTTGTCCTCCAAATGGCGCATCAAACAACAAGGCGCCCGAGGGAATTTTGGAAGACATGCTCATTAAAATCCAAGATGAATACATCCCCGCAGACTTTGTGATCCTAGACATGGGCCCAAAAGAGGATGTGTCTCTTCTTCCGGGGAGGCCATTCCTCTATACGGCCAAAAGCCGACATCGGCCTGGGAAGGGCTTCATCATCTTCCATATCAAAGACAAGGCGGTAAAGTGCCCATTCATTGGGTACAAGCAACAACACACCCGCAATCATCGTCATCAAGACCGGTGTGGAATGTTGAAGGATCTGCCCGAGACCCCGGGCAGTGCCTCCCCGCCAATAGCGAGGGGAAAGTCGACAGTCGACTATAAATAACCTCGCTCAAAAAAAAAAAAATGGGGTATATCCAACAAGAAAAAAAAAATGGGGTATATCCAACAAGAAAAAAAAATGGGGTATATCCAACAAGAAAATATATATATATATATATATATATATTTATATATATATATATGTTTCATAAAATATTTTTATTAACAAAATATTTTGGAAAAACTAAAATAAAAATCTTCATAAATAAAATAAGTCTTTACATGAAAAATAAAGAAAAATATTTTCTACATAAAAAGTATATACAAAAATATTTTTAAAATAATTTTTCTATTTAAAAATAAATTTATATGTGAAAATTTTTGAGAAAATTCAAAAAGGGAGAAAACGGTCGAACCAAAGATTTAGTGAAACAACGCCACGAACTTTTCGTGACCGTTGAGCACGCCCGGCCAAGGCCGAGCAAAGCGGCCTCGGGAATGTGCGCGCGACACCCCAAGGCGCGGCCGCACCGTGCAGCGCCGTCCGGGGCCCCACCTCGCCAACGGCTCCTAGCCGCTGTGTGGAGCGCCCCACGACAGTTGGCTCGGCTATAACAGCTCGAGCACCGGTGTGAGAGCACACACCTCTCATTTTCACTCTCTCTCACTCTCACACTCTCTCCCGCTTGTTCTACACTCCATTTTCTCCACCAAAAACATTGTGCCGAGCAAGATTGCGGGTGTGAAAGTTCATACTTTCAACTAACCCTTGCACACCCGAGGTCTCGCCAATCGTTTTTGCAAAGAGCCATGAAGAAAGCCGGAAGATCTTCGGCGGGTTGAGGCGGTCGCCAAGGCATAGCTCACGGCATACAAGCACAAGCTCCGCCCTTAACTTCGACAACCTCGAAGACTCTCCCATGCAAGAAGATGCTGCACCCGTCCGGGGTGGAAGAAGCTCAAGCTCCCCGACAATCGACCGAAGGCGACGCTGCCGTACCTCGACCTTCGTGGAAGGACGGAGATGCAAGCATATCTCCTACTCAAGGATCGTGTGTTCCAACACACGCCCCGAATCGACCCCTCGACCTCCTCGATCGCATTGTATGGACAATGAACTCCCTATCCTTTGAGAGCGGTCGGGTGGCGTGACATTCTCCCCCTCGAGGAGGAAGGTTCTCGCCTCCTAACAATTCAGCTTTTATGCACACTAGTAGAGGACCAGCTAGAATTTCTTTCCGCCTCTTTGGTACACTTTATCATGTTACATGGGCGGACCTAGCTCGTTCTCGGGTTTCGAGTTATAGATGTGCAATAAACATAGATGCCGCTCTCCCGGGCTTTGTCGAAACCACTTTTGGGAGGAGATATCCGGTGCACATGAGACCGGTACTTTCAAACCTCGCCACTCACGGATCCAAAGACCCATCACTTAGATATATCCACCGCCGGATCTCGTTGACTTTGTTTCCTAGACACGGGGTTAGATGGGTAAATGAGGTTGAATTAAAATTACTCTATGCTTTGTTGTCCACAAGGTTAAGGTAGCTCCAAAGTGGTAGAGATGTGCAAGAACTTTTACATATTATCACAAAAGTTGCTGTTCCTACCACCGCACATCTCTTAGCACACGCCCTTCTGCGATTGGGGCTTTGGAAAATCAGCGATAGAGTACATTTCCACACCTGTGGACCTTTGGATCATTGCGCTAGCTAGTGCAGGGGCACTTAGTTAAGGTTTTACCATCCGGCAAGCTTGGTCATCTTTTCTCCTCCGGCTATGCAACTATAGTTCGGTTACCTAACCCGGACTTACGCTTGTATAAAAGCCGTGCACTAACATTTGAGCTCGAGATTGCCGATAGCTTGCGCAGAAAGATACCCCCCATCGCTTCTTCACGCAGTGTCGAGACCGCAGGTCGGATCCTCCCCCACGGGCCCTACTTCACGCCACACCACCACGCCACGCCCACAGCCTACACCAGTGTTCCAGCAAAGATGGCCTCACCCTATGGGGACCCTGGGGTAATACCCATGATCCTAGGTGGGAGCCGCCGCCTCGCACCAATCGGCACCATCGAGTGGCCTCAAGGAGATACAAAGCAGCATGGAGGGCCAACAGTTTGATTTTGACGACAAATTGGATGATATGCCCCCACAAGTTCAAGACAGCAAAGCCACCACAAGGGGTGGGAGGCTATCGGGATCCAGCCTGCAAAGACTCGACGTCACACTAGGAACATTGAGCATACGCCAATTCCCATGTGCAAAACACCGTGATAATGGGCAAAGAGGATCGGGAGCAAAGCAGAGTCGGCCAGAGATGGACCCAATTGGAGTCCAACATGGCTACTCACCATGCATGCGAGGAAGCATTCTCGAGGTACCAAGGCTTCGACCCTCGACCAGAGGCCTCCGTGATAGCTTGGGGAGGACCCCCACGTGTATCATTGCATTGCATATTTAATTCCATCAAATTTTATTTTATTTTAGCATGTTTACATTTCAGCAACATTGCATCGAAAAAAAAAAAAAAAAAAATCCAAAAATAAAATAAGTAGCTCTTCTTTGTGCCTTAATGCTTATATTTATGAGCTATAAAAATGTTTAGTCTTAGTCCCTTGTTGAAATGATGAATAGTTGCTCGTCTCTTATGCTTTGCCTCGTGCCTAGTTTATAATTCAAGTTCTCTAAAGTTTGGGTTTAGTGGCTAATTCTAAAACTCATCCCTAAAAAAACTCATTCATGTGGGTTGCATATGCTCTATCTAGTCTAAGTTGTTGCCAAATATGATATGGTACAAATGGATTTGCTATGACTTCGTCCAAAAGAGAAACTTGACATCCGGGAATCTATGCTTTAAAAAGAGAAATGTTTTTGGGCTATGCTAAAAAAAAAAATGAGATGAAAAATGGACAAGTGTCCGAGGGCGAGTAGAGCCCACATCTCTAAAAAAAAAAGAAAGAAAAAGAAAAGAGAGGAAATAAAAGACAAAAGTCTAGGGCGAGCAGAGCCCACCTCTCCAAAAAAAATAATATAGCAATAAAGCCCATGCTTTCTCGAAAAAAATATTATCTAAATAAAATCCCGGATAAAAAGTTGATCAAAAGGATGAATGATAAGCACCTCTGTTATAACCGTTCTATCTGGCAACCGCCCAAGGCTTTGAGAAAAGCTGGAAAGCCCCGCTACGATGAAAGGTAATAAAGGGTGAGAAAAAGATGTGCCATTTTATTCAAACTCGTAGAAAATCTTATTATAATCCTCGCACTTGTAAAACGTAATCGGCATAGTAGCAACTCCCGATCAACAACCAAGTACTTATCTCTTTTGCTCGAGGACGCCAAGCAAAGGGTAAGCTTGGGGAGTTTGTTGACTGTGAACCAACAACATATTTTTTTTTCCGTCAACTTACTACCATAAAGGGAGTAAAATTAAACCTTTTTATACTCATATACATTTATCACTAATAAATTCCACTTGTAGTGTCTTGTATTTTATTTTGCGCATTTATAATAAAAGCAAGTGGAAAATCGACCAAAGTACGCCTTCCTGAAAGCGCATTATTGCAAAATCCAAGCCCAAGAGCAAATTGACCCAAAACATCAAATGGCCGAGCAAAGCCCGCCCACAACTTTTCAGGCGAAAAAGACGACACCCCACCGAGACCTGGCCAGGCCGAGCCTGGGGTGCGCTGCCCACCACCCTGTGCGGCCGCACCTCCCCTCGAGGCGTTTTGCCCACCGGGGAGGCGGTTCGTGCACCTTCCAAACGGGGTTTTCCGCCCTTAGTTGGTCGGTTTCTTTACATACAAGGAAGGTTTACCAGTCGGTTTTGGTGTAAATTAGCACTTAGGCCCCTCCTCCAAGTGTATAAGTAGGCCCCCTCTCTCTCCTCTCTCAACACACACCACTTGGAGTCCAACAAACCAAATCTCTCTCTCTCTCTACCACCTCTACCTCTCTCTCTTCTTCTACTTCTTCTTTTCTTCTTCTTCTTTCTTCTTCTTCTTTCTTCTTTATTTTTTCTTAGTTAACACTTGGAGTAGAAGAGCTACAAGGAGGGCTTGTCTCCTAGAAGAAAGTGCTTTGGTAATACATCTACTCTATGGAGCATTCTTCTATTTACAAGTCTTATATCTATGTTCTTGGCCTAACTTATGAACTAGAGTATAGTTTTGTTCATGTTCTTGTGTTGGTATATGAACTAGCATATAGTTTACATATCATAATCTTGACATGTTCATCACATTTCTTCATCGATCATCATATGCCTAACTTGATTAAAGGTGGGATATCGGTTCGTTGTTCCTTCGGGTTTGCTCTTGTTCTAGTCCGTCCATTCGATGAGTGGGGATCCCGGGGGGACAAGAGTAGTGCTCTAATATGCGGGCATGGTGCTCGGGGTTACGACACCCGCGGATATGAGTGCATGCCACGGTTGAGGGGGTAGGCGGCTTGGTCATGACAAGCCTTGACCGCCCCTTGAAATCCCCCACGTTCGCCTCGTTTGTAGGAGTTCGTGAAATGCTTCCTATCGGGCCGTATGGTATCCGTGGAGTCTCCCCCGCTATCCTAGACCTAACCACGACTAAATCAGTTTGCATATGATCCTAACTATTCATTTGTATGGCCATGACTAGATACATTAGAATTACTCATTTAGGTTATTCATTTATTCATTTATTCTTTATCTATTTTCTTTATCCTTTTTGCTGGTGGATTCTTAAGTGTGTGTCACACTATCCATATACCGTATTGCTTACCCCCCGTTATGAACACTTTGGTCTAAGCAAACACATGTTCCTCTATTCGCATGCCATGCTAATTTATTAATCGCATGCCTTCCTTTGGGAAAATATAAATAACGATACCCCTCAATACTTCCGGTGAAATGCTACAATGATAGATCCGTGGCGCTGCGGATGAATATCTAAGATGGCAAGATCTATCCCGCTGACAATCTCATTTTGGATCACCGACATGGTGGTTTACTTGGGAATGTCGCGGTGCATTTCTCGGCGCTTTTATTGGGGATGGGTTTTATACCTATTTCCTTTGATTGCGTTAAGAAATGCCAACAAAGGGCCCCTGTTGAATCCTTGTTCCCGCAGATGTCTCCTAGTGGAGAGTCTGTGACCACCGTTATCTTGTGGTCGTCGAAGTAGTGGCGTAGCTTCCTTGATGTGATCAATATGGAATAGAGCAAGCCAGATGTGAGGGTATCGAGCTTTGGACTCTGAAAGGACCTCGCCACGTAGTAAACCGGCCTCCGGGGTTTTATTGCTTGCTCCCGGGCTCTTCTCTTTCCACAATGATTGCCGAGCTTACTATCAGTATTGGTAGCCGCTATGTAAAGCATGAGGTCTTCATGATCTTTTGGGGAGTGAGGACCGGTGCCGACGTTAGGTACCGCTTGAGTTCTTCAAATGCCTTGTCTACTTCTTCGGTCCACTGAACTTTCCCTTAGTCTTGATCAATTTGAAGAAGGGTAGTCCCTTTTCCCCTAGCTTTGATATGAATCGCCTGAGTGCCGCCATGCACCCCTCGTGAGTTTTTGGACGCCCTTGACATTTCGGGGTTGCCTCATCTCTGTGATAGCCTTGATCTGTTTGAAGCCGGGCTTCTATGCCTCCTCCGGACCAAGAACCCGAGTAGTTGTCCCGAGGGTACTCCAAAAACGCACTTTGTTGGGTTGAGCTTCCACCTCCACTTCTTAAGGTTGTTGAAAGTCTCCTCCAAGTCTTGAATTAGAGTATCCGGCTCCCTTGTTTTCACCACAATGTCATCCACGTATGCTTCGGGCGTTTTTGCCAATCTGCTCTCCCAAACAAGTCTCAGACGCTCTTTGATACGTTGCTCCGCGTTCTTCAATCCGAATGACATTGTTTTGTAGCGTAGGGCTCGAAGGGGGGTGATAAAAGAGGTCTTGCTCGATCTTCTTCCTTGAGCGCTATCCGGTGGTAGCCCGAGTAGCGCCTAGGAATGACAATAGGGGCGTAACCTCGCCGTGGAATCCACTATTTGATCAATCCTTGGCAACCCAAATGGATCTTTTGGGCAATGCTTGTTCAGTCGGTGTAGTCTACACACATGCGCCATTCTCGAGGTGTTCTTCTTCTCTCGAACCGTAACCGGATTAGCTAGCCAATCTGATGTAGGATTTCTTTGATGAATCCGGTCGCGAGTAGTTTCGCGATCTCCTTTTTTGATGGCTTCCTTCTTTTTCTCGTGAGAATCTTCTCGCCTTTTGCTTGATGGGTTTGTATCCCATATTGATATCAATCCCGTGCTCACCCGGCTCCTTGGTACGCCGGGCATGTCCGCCGGTTTCCAAGCAAATATGTCTTTGTGTTGCCTTAGGAAGCCGGGTGAGCGAATTCCTATTTTGGAGATAGGTGAGAGCTGATGATCGCCGTCTTGGATGGATCACCGGTCTATAAGTTGATGTGCTTGACGTCGGCTTCTTCTGGGGGTACCAAGATTGCTTGTTTCTTGGCTGGTATCTCGAGCTCCTCCGGATTTGTCTCCTGTGCCATTTGATGGACTTCTCTTTTCTCCAAGAGTGTTCCGGTCTTGTTTGCTATTTCGATGGCTTGAACGTCACACTCGAAAGCCTTTTTGAGGTCTCCTTTGATTGAAAGAACCCCAAATGGCGCCGGCATCTTTAGTAGTAGATACGGATAGTGTGGAATAGCCATGAATTTTGTAATTGCCGGTCTTCCCATGATGGCATGATATGGTGACTCGAGATCTGCTACTTCGAACTTGATGTATTCTGTTCGGTAGTTTGATGGTGTCCCAAAAGTAACTGGCAGGGTAACTTGCCCAATTGGTATCGCTGCTCGTCCAGGAACTATCCCGTAGAAAGGGGTGCTGGAGGGAGCAATCAACCCTGAGAGGTTTAGTCCCATTTTGTCCAAGTGTTTCGAGAATATGATGTTCAGCCCACCTCCGTCGTCGAAGCACCTTGGTTACCGGTTACTCCAGCTATGGTGGGTTCTATCACCAAGGGATACAGGCCGGCGTTGCCTACGCTGTCCATTGATCCTCTCTCGTGAATTGAATCGGGTATTGGGACCAATTGAGGTGGCGCGGCGGGCGCGGGCTTGCTGCCATGATCGATCTTAGCGCTAGCTTGTCTTGTCTCTTGCTTTTTGATCCAGGAACTCCGGAGAATATGACGTTTAGAGAACTTGTCGCTTTTTGGAAGTCTCCCGTCTTCTGTCCGTTGTTGTTTTCTCCTTTGTCTTCTTGGTCGTCCCTTTTCTGCGCCGTATCTCTTCCTTTATATCTCTCTTGGAAGGTCGTGCAGTTTCCGAGCGTATGGTGAGCTCCGGGATGGAAGACGCAAGGCAGGTCTTCTAGCTTGATGTTGTCTTTGCTGTTGCCGTTGCCTTTGTTGCCGTTGTACTTTTGTTTGTATGGCTTCTTTGGCTTTTCGGCAAACGCGACCGTGTTGTCTGGTCCTCGCTTCTTGTATTGCTGAGAGTCGTTATGTTCTTTCTTCGGGCCTTCCGTGTTCTTTCTCTCTGGGAAACGATCACGGGTTCTTTCTTCGGCTCCGATCATCTTCTCGACAGTGAGTTTGAATTGTTCGTTGGTCCTCGGGTTATCCTTGTAGAAGTCTGAGAATTGCCATCTCCCGAGAGATTCCATTACCGAACGCATCCACCACTTCTCTTTCCGTGATGTCATGCAACTGGGATCTCATCTCGCCAAATCTTTGATAGTAATCTCTCAAGGATTCTCCCGGCTTCGCTTGAGGCTCTTCAATTTTGCCTCGTGTTATAGGATGGGTGATGATTCCTCGCGGTTGTTGCAAAATGCTTTCGCAAATCTTCCCAGTAGCTTATTGAGTTCTTCTTCGATCTTGTCGAACCATTGGAGCGGTAGAGCTTCTAGAGCCATGGGAAAGAAAAACGGCTTTTTGCGTCGCCATTTCCTCCACCCCAAATCAATGGATTGTGAGTAGACTCGAGCCATTGCTTGGGCTCTGCTTTTCCCATCGTATTTCGAAAGTGATTTGAAGGTTTGAACTTTGGCGGTAGCTTGACTTCTTGCAATCTTTCTGCGAAGCAAAGGAATCTGTCGTAGCCCCCTGTTGTCCTTCCTTCGATTTGTCCCGAGGATCTTGTTCCTCTCGTCGGGTTTTTTTGGGTCTATATGATGACTCCGCGACTTCTTCTTGCCGGCTTGGTCTTGGGGTGAGGTTGTTTCTCGGGGTCTCTCGGTTTCTACCATCCCTCCGGGGCGCCTTTGAGCTTCCTGGAGTTCTCCTCCGTGTGCCCAACCTCTCAAAGACGTTAGACCGACTTCTTTGTATGTTTGAGTTGTTTACCTTTGACCGTGACCTAGCGGGATCTCTTTCTTGGATGGCTCTCCAAGCGCTTCCTTGATGAGCCTCTCCTCGCCATTTAGGTTTGAAGCAGCTTCTTCAGGCGCTCAACCAACTCTTGTATCTTTTCGTTTCGCATCATCCGATGGTCGCCTTCGGCTTCTCTTTCGGACTTCATCTTCTCATATTCGCGCAGATCGGCTTGGTATTTGTTCCAGTGCTTGTTTGCGCTTTGCTCGCCGGGGGTCTCGGCGTCCCTCCCTTCAAATTTGTTCCTTCTTAGCCTTGAATGACGCTGGTCTTCTCCTTCGCCTTCTTGGGTTCTTTTCGTCCGCCGAGATGTTTGATAGGCCCTCGTCAATGGACCTGATGTCGTGGGGGCATCCGGAGGGTTAAGCGGCGTCGGCGGGCTCTTGCTATCACCAAGATTTCTTTGGGAACATGAGCCTTTGGACGCCACTCCTTCCGTCCAGGGGAAGATTCGCCGCTTGCCATCCCCCGCCCATCGCCTTTCCTTGACATTCAGCCTTTGTGAGGGTTCTAGGCCAAAGGGACGATGCACTCCTCCCCGTCCTTGTTAGGATGAGCCCTCGTTGCGCGCCCCCTTCAAAGGAATCTCCAGCTTCCTTTTGAAAGTTGTCTTGATACACCTTGTATGGGTGAACGCGGTATTGCGTAGTCCCGTTGGGAATTGGAAAGGCAATCTGGGCTGATACCCGGATTTGCCTCCGGTTTCGCCTTTTTTCTCCGAGTCAGGGTGGCCTTTGTTGAAAAAATTCTTCTCCGAATCGATTCTCGTTTGCCTTGTCCGAGCCGGGTAGTAGGAGTATAGCTTCGAGCCGCCTTCTGAGTCCGTTTTGAACCTTGATGCCTTCCTTTCCCGAGTTTGCTTCGGTTTTAGGTCCCACGACGTGGTTCTCCGACTTGGTGTCGAGCTTGTTCTCCGTTTCTGTGGCGATGTCGGTGAGCGTCAGCTGCTCGAGCTTCTCGGCGAGTTCTGATTCTCCGGTCTTGGATTCCTCGATGATGTAGCTTCGAGTCTTGCCGCCGTCGTCGATCTCGCAAGCCCATGATCCGAAGATGATCGTTTTTCTCGTCGACGAGCCCATGATGTCGTGGTCCGCCGAACTCTCGTACTGAAATTCGACGAGAGCCCCTATCTGGCGCGCCAGCTGTCGATGTTTTACGACCGAGAGCCCGCCACGGGGTGAACCGGGCGGTTTGTTCGGGCCTCGACGAACCTGGAGTCCGGCGGTTTGTTGCGCAGTTGACATGGAGACCGGGGTTTTATACTGGTTCGGGCTCTCGATCCTTGATCGAGTAAAGACCTTTACGTCCAGTCGGCGTGAGCCTGTTTTTTATTGATGGGGTCAACCGAGGATCGGTTGTAAGGTTTACAGCACTTGATGTGTTCAAGTTGCGCTCTCCTCTACGAGGTGCCCTTTGGCCGCCTTTTATAGTCCAAGGGGCCAAAGAGCTTGCTACGGTCTTAGTCGGATACAGAGAGGGTTGTCCGACGAGGATTCGAACACCCCAACTCCAAACATGGTAATCTGACTAGAGTTCTATCCTGATTACAACAGAAGTCTTCCGTAGCTATGCTTCCATTGCCTTCTGGGAGTTGTTTGTGGCCGCAGGCTAGGATAGAATCCTGCGAACAACTCGGTAGAGTCCTTTGGTGATCCCGTATCCACACTCACCTCTTGGGCTAGCTTTTGGGGTGTAGCAAGACTTCCTCCGGGTGTGCACCCGGTTGGACCAACTCTTCCGGTTTTGGGCCAACAGTCGCACCACCCAAGTTCGTCGTCGCCGGCGCGAAATGCGTCAGGAGCTGTGCACGCGACACCCTGACGCGCTCGAATGCCGACGGCAGGACCGGGACGTGGAAAAGCTCCTCCGGTGACAAGGCCGCCTCGTGCGGCTTATGCTAGTAGAGGTACTCGATGCAGAGCAGCGCGAACGTACGCGCCGAAGCCATGGAAGACGTAGCACGGCACGCCGAGCTCCCGCGCAATGCCGAGCGCCCATGCGTGGCACATCCCGGCGATGACGTACGCAGCTCGTGCGCCGGTGTGGAATAGCCTTGGTGTGCAGTGCGTGTCACGGCCGAACCGGCGTTTGTTGGCGGCGAAGAAGAGGGGCACGCCGGGCGGGGATCGGAGGAGGTCCAGCCTCTTGCTGCCCTCGGTAGGCCGACCTCCGCCGCTGGGAACGGGATCGCGGTGACCGTGATGCCTGCGGCAGCGGCGTGCGGTGGTGTGGCGAGGTTGGATTGGATGCGGGATTGGATGAGTGGGGCATTGGTTCGTGATGATGGTGACTGCGGCGGCGTGGGTGGCCAGGAGGCGGGCGATGTCGGTCATCGGGATGATGTGGCTGATGCCTCCTTGCCATGGAATTAGAACGAAGTGTGGATCCTGATGTGAGGCTGTCTCCATTTCCTCTCGTGTTTGCAAATGGTCTGAGTTTCTTGTTTCTTGTGCAGAGTGCAGAGAGATGTTTTGCTGCTACCATTTGTTATTATATTTATATAGACATGCATCTGAGCATGTAAACTGCGCATGCTTGGCCTGCATGGTGATGTGGTGTCGACATGATATATAACAGGTATTTCTGGAGTTGTTTGGTGGTGGCCAATTCCATGGTGGTCTCTGCACGACGAGTCACTTACTTTACCCACGACAAGTAACAAGAACGACAGCGACCTAGACAAGTCCAACTCCAAAGCAAGCTTCTTTTTCTGCCGTGGACTTTTTTCGCTGATGCTGCATGCGGAGGACTTTTCTCTACATGCCGATCAAGTGAGGCCATCATGTGTACTACGAACTGAGGAACATCAGGTTGTAGTGCAAACTGGAGCAGTAGTAGTACATAAACGTGAAGCATGTAACGTGTACCGATGAGCCTGCGTAATCGGTGACGTCGCAGCTATTTGCCTGCTCAAAGTCAGCTCCGATCCTTGTCAAAAAAAAAAAAAAAAAAAAAAAAATCTCCGAGTAAGTAGCTGTAATACAAGATTTTGTAACATTTACGCGGCATTAAGATTTATTATGCCCGTTTATAAGACTTGCCCCATCTGGACCAATACTTACAATTTAAGTTGTGGATAATATTCTCGTTCATATGAGATTCTTTTATATATAGCTTGTAGTGGCAATAATTAATTATATTGCCCCATGAATCAATCTGGCTTACCAGCGTTGCAACAACTATTTGAGAAGCATGCATGACATACAAATGTATGCGATAATATTTGCCTTACTAAAGCTGGACCCACATTGCAGTCAGAGTATCACGTATAAAAAGCTCCTTGCTTCTAGAGTCGACGTGAGACTTTCATCTTGTCCCCAGGCCACAAATAGGCGGGCTGTTGATTAGCATGTACACAAATCAGATTCTTCCATCTAATAATAGCATCTGTCAATGGTCAAGCAAGCATCTCGTGAAGTTCAAAGTTTGAACTTTGAATGGACAGCAAGTGCTCTCACCGAGCATGCAGGATCAACAGGCGCTCCTTGTCACGGAAGAGACTCTCGGCCACACGCCAGCATGCAGGGACCGCTTCCAATGCTCTCACCACAGTCCAACAGGCTCAGCTTCGGTTATAAAGGCACAGCTCTTTCTCTTCCCAAGGGGTGGCCGGCAATCGCCGCCACCAGGCACCAGGCTGCCGCACACACACACGCAACGCCGCTAGGCTGCCGTACTAGCACACCACGCACTCGACCAAGAACACCATGCTGCTGCCTTCCTGCACACACGCACAAGCATCACGCATCACACCAGGCACTGCGCTGCTGCCCTTCTGCGTACACGCAGATTCCAGTTCCACACATTGCCACACAAGGCCATTCACGCACATCGCTGCCTACGCCTACTACAGCACCACGCCGCTGCCGTCGCCGGGCGCAGCGCCGCAGAAGGTTGACGTCGTGTCTTGATGGCGAGTTGGAATGGTGAGAATCCCCATTATGGGGTTATTTCCTTTTTCTAATATCTTGTTGGCCGGCCAGCGGATGGAGATATAAAAAAAAAAGAGAGAGAAAGAAAGAGAGAGTTCGAGGCCACATGAGGGCTGTCATGATGTTTGACTGTTTGAGAAGTAATAGGAAGATGGTTGGGAGTGGAGGTGCGTGTGTGAATTTGAGATGGTTGTAGTATAGATTCAGATGTAAAGAAAAGTATGCGGCTATTGCAATTTAGTTGGTATATTGGTGGAGTTTGGTAGAGAGATGAAGAAGGGTTCCTGTAAACATGTTAGTTGGAGTTTAGGATCCATGGTTGATTCAATTCAAAGTAAGAAGTTGCAGTCCATGAAAGAGTTGATCAGGGAAAGCAGTAGTAGAGTAATTTTGATGGCAAGTATAAGTGTCGAGTTGTAGTTTGAGATGAGAGATAGATAGAGAAATTAGCTTGAGAGAAAATGAAGAGTGCATCATATAGTCAAAGTATGAATTTTGTGACAGAGAGAAATGACAGAAGTAGTATTTGATGCATTGACAAGGCTGTGTGTTTGGGTGAAGCAAGCGGGTCTGAAATTATGGGAGATATTGTGCTGCAGTTAGAAAAGAGTGATACCCAAATTAGTATACAATTGAATAGATGAGTAGAGTTTGAGCATGAGAGGAGATGGCAGTAAAATTTCAGTGAAGGTGTGGCAGTGGAATGATCTTTGCAGTGATAGAAAGTGCAGATCATGAAGGCTAGAAATGTGAGTGCTAGATGGAGAGAAAGGGAACAGTACGCTGCAGCAGTTAATTAGTTATAGGCATGTCAAGTTGCAGTTACAAAAAAAGCAAAGATGGAGAAATTAGCAAAGAGTCTGAGGAGTGCAGCATATAGTTCAGAAGTGACGAGTAATAAGGGCCTGATCTGAATATATAAGCAAACAAAGCTTTGCAGCTTATGAGATGTACAAAGAGGGCTGTCTGAAGTAGTATTTGATCCATTGACATGGCTAGCTGAAGTGTCGTGCAACAATTAGAAAGGAAGATGAGTGACTGCAGTAGATATAGTAAGGCAGTGAAGTGAAAGATCAGGAGATGTGCAATACATCAGTTTTAGCATCAGGAGTTGAAATGAAAGTAGGTGCTGTTGATAGAGAGGGGCTCAGTTTCCCAGAGAAAGAAGAGATGCAATACAAATTGTTATAGTGAGATTTAATAAGAGTGGTGAGGATGAGATGCAAGGAATAAGCCCATCGGCGTTAAGTTTCAGAGAGAAGCAGAATGTTGTAGGAGAGTTGCAGTGCGAGCACCTAACAATGTTCAGCAATGCTAACTGTTAATACATATGAAGTAGAGGGAGGAGAGGTTTGCTTCAAGCGTTCAGCAGCAGTTCAGCTTCCATTGTGGAGATGCGATGGAGTATTGTTTGTAATGAGCAAAGCTTGACTGTGAATCACCATCTGAAGAGCAGCGAGGCGTGGACACTGATAGTGTTTAGTCATGTGAACTTTCAGTAGATGTAACCTCAGATTTCCGTAGTTTGTTAGTGTGTAACAAGCAAGCAAGATGTAATATACATAGTAGTACAGTGCTTAGCATGCACCGTGTGAAATGTAAAGTTGCCATGAGACTGAACTGAAAAGAGATACTAGCATTTACTGTGTCATTCTCAGAATGTGTAATATAGTTAGACATGACACATTCTTAGCGGCCTACCATGAATTAGGCCCTGTCTTTAAAAAAAAAAAGAGTAGTACTCACAGTGCACTAATTGTGTAAACCTGATGGCACATGTTTGTGACGACGTGCATCCTGATGGGGCCTATATATATAAAAAAATCAATTATGCGGCCAAGAGCCCAAGAGTCGATCAGCTCTCAGAACTTTGATTTAGCAAATTGGTGTTTGTGCACACATACATGCTAGTGATTACTGCTGGTTGGAACATTTTTATGTGATTAAGATACGTGGCATAGTGACTGAGCTGCAGTCGTCTCCATGTCTATGCACGATCAAATCAGAGCCTAGGCACACTTTCAGCAGGCGATGACAGAGCGTAGGACAAAATGCAGAGTTGTTAATTCAACCATGACAAATGCACCTTGGGAGGCAACTACGTCAATATTAGCAGCATATAATTAGTGAATTTTGTGGCAAATTAGACTTGCTTAAGTGTAGTCAGACTTTTCGAAGTCCATTTCTAAGGAGTTGAGTTTTTCCCTCAATTTTACGTGGTCCGTGCATTAACAATTCAATCTGCAGAGTTCACAAATATGAATGGTTTGAGATATTATAGGTTGATGATGGGCCCGATTGTCATGTGCCCTTCCCAGTAAGAGGTTGTGTCCGAAGATTAGTTTAGTTGATCAGATCATGAGTCGCAAGTTAGCTGAGGGCTCAGTTTGCGTGTGTATGTTCAGAAATAAAGAAGAGATAAACACAAGCATTTGATGACAGCTGTTGTGTAGCCAAAATCTGGAATGTATGCCTACAAATTTTCTGTGGCACTGTAGTGTTGCCCAGGATTTGTTTGAGCTAACCTCTTTCAGTATTGCAAGTTAAATTGGACATCCTGAAGTCTCAGGATAGGCAAATGTATTGTAATTTCCTACTAGCTTTTGTAATATGAGGATCTCGACCAAATTCAGTGGTCAGCACTATGACACTTACCAGTTATACCAAGTAGCGCTGCCACCTAGTAACAACCTCAGCAGTGAGAGTTTTGTTTTCAAGGCTTCACACAATGAATCAGACGATCCTTACAGGATGCGAGTCCATGGCAGCAGGCATATGGCCCTCGATGGCAAATGCAACAGGATGCTCTCCTCACCAGCGTTATTGCCTTATTGGACAATTCTTCATATATATATATTTTCTAGTAGCATTGCTAATGTGCACTCTGGTTGGTAAAGAATCCTAGAGTATTTTATGACCTCGGCAACTTGCACGGGTACAAGGCGATGATCCTCTCATTATAACTTGCAGCTAGTCCGGCAGCTGTTGTACTATATTATTTTCAGTAGCATGATTGTTCAGAGTGAATTAATATTGCGTGGTCAAGGATCTGCAGTTATAAGCTCCGGTAATATTTGTTTTGCCTCTTCAATAATTTGTGAATGCCAGCTCCAGCTATCAGCCTATAACAATGTCTACAAGACTACAACAATTTCCCAAAGTGTAGTTATGCATAAGCAAGCTAATGATATCATAATACCGTGACCCTATTATTATACACGGACCGTTGCCTCTCGCAGATATGAAAATCCATTCACCCATGATGAAAACTATACGTTGACAGTGCCATAGTACAATGCAAAGGCAACTTGCTCGTATCACTTGATGAGTTCAAATATTTGTCTGCAGTACTGTTATACTACTTGTTCAACTTAAATATTTATCCGAGTCCGACATGACGACCGGGGTCTCATTGTAAAGTCTCTCAAGTAATGATTAGCATATTCCTGTGACCGACGAGTCCGGGAACACTTACATCCAATCCAACAAGGATGGACACATTCTCTCCCTGACCGACGAGGCTTGGAGATCATCACAATTCAGTCTAGGCCGACGAGGCTAGACCTCTTATGTTTGCTACCGATGAGGCCGAATAGGCATATACACTTGAGACTTTATCATGAGTTCCGTGACAGATGAGGCCAGATCATTCTAGCCAAAGACCGACGAGGCTTTGGGGTACACTTATATGGCTATTCTTGCCACCATTGATACTCGGGGAATGTTGATACAGATTACAAGACGACGACCATTCACGCAGCTTAATCGGAGGTTTTCCGCGGTCCAACACCGTGGATGTAATTAACTGGCGGCTTTACGAGGCCCCGGGAACCAAGAACTACATGTCGTCCTGTACTTCAGATACATTAGGCGCAATGAAAAATGTAAATCCTCAAGTGGGAACATGTACTTTGTAATTCTCTAGAGAATTAATAAAGATTAGAGTTCCCTGAGATTGTTGTCTATTTAATTTATTTTGTATACAAGAGTATACTGGCACGCCTGCGCATTATTTATTTTCCTACGCTTAGGACGTATCTCTCCATCCGGGAGATGTTTCTTTTTGGCGAAACAGTAGTGTAATCACTAAATCAGCAACGCAAGCTAGAACTGGGTGTGGTCACGTTGTACGAACGTGATTCAGACAACAGATCGAGCACGCGGTGCGGCCACAACTATACGGCCTCTACATACTCGTTCCTTCGTCACCGAAACAGAGCATGATTCGTACGTAGTTATCCGTGTCTTGTCGTTCCTTAATGTGTTTTCAAGTTCATCAGGCTGACAGGCACTTCTAATGTTTTTGGAGATTTTTTAGAGTTTATGGGAAGATGCCCCAGTTCATTAACCAGGGTCGATAGACCGTAAATGGTACACGTAATCGGCGTTCAGCTAAGATAATTCAAAGGATAAACAACCAGAAGAATTACGACCAGGCACACGCTGTATTGTACTGATGTGTAGAACAGAGCACACCGAAACAGAGCACGGGGTAACCACTACTATGCAATAATCTACGGAGCACACCGGAACAGAGCATGCTTCTTAGTCGCAGTAATATGTCACTACCCATGTTTTCAAGCCTTATTCAGGCCATTCACTACTACATATTTACCTATCACAGTATCACCCACGCTACCATCGTTACTGAAATCATTCAAAGCGTTTGCAATAGCCCAATGGTTTCATAATAGGCCGAAGCCGTGGAAGACGTAGCACGGCACGCGCCATGATGAGCGCCCACGTACGTGTGGCACGTCCCGGCGACGACGGATACAGCTCGGCCGGTGTGGAATAGCCTTGCTGCAGTGGCGTGTCACGGCCGAACCGAGTGTCACGGCCGAACCGAAATTGTTGTGGAGGAGGATGGATATATGTGTAGTGTGCCCAGTATGTGTGCATGATGGCCTCGTGGACTTTGAGATTCATCATTAATTAATTAATGGTCCATCCAATGTAACACATGATCTGTCTGTACGTAGGTACGTGTGTAGTACTAGGAACCGATGAGGAGCAGGTTGTAGTACTGCAAACCGGAGTAGTACATAACCATGACGCAAGTAACGTGTACCGATGAGCCTGCGTAATCCGTGACGTCGCAGCTGGACAAACAGAACTGGGACTGGTCAAGTTGTACGTGATTCAAACGACAGAACGAGCACACCGAGACAGAACATAACATGCGGTGCGGCCACCACTATCGACACCGAAACAGGGCATAGTTCCTAGTTACCAATGGAATAAGAATTATTTTCTCTAGAGTTGGTTGGTGATGAGAACTATCACCGCCGCGGCTTCGTGTTACCAACCGCTTTGAAAACCACTTGGAGATGAGAGAGACAACTTGTAGGTTGAGCAGAACACTTAAGTTGAGGACCACTTGTCGACTTTGAAGAAATAATCAAGGATATATTTTTTCCAAGACTCATATATGTGTTTTCTGAAATCGATTACACAATCAAGATAGTTTTGTCATGCAAAAAAACACATAATCATAACCATCTTAAAGAAGAGGACTTGCCGAAAGCTGACCTACAAGTGAGAATGAGATTTTACTAATTCTTTGATAACGTAACAATTTGAAAACAAAATTCCCAGTTACAACCAAAGCTGCAAATTTTCCACCTCATGTATCTTGACCTCTGATATTTACATTGTGACACTACTACATAACGCTACTATAGGGGCGGCTCTAGATGGACTTTTAGCGGCGGTTTTCAGAATCCGCCTAACTAACTCCGTCCCTCCTGAGTAGGCGGGGCGTTGCATCGCACCAACCGCCCCTACCAGATGAGCCGCCCCTACGGTGTACTCCAGGAATCACATTTTTAAAATTAAAAAATCACAAAACATTTTTTTAATCGGAGGAGGACCCCACCGCCAGCGCCAGCGAAAGTCACAAGCCACAACATTTTCCGCGCAAAAAATCGCGCTACGCGATGGCCGAGAGTCAAACTCGAGACTTTTACTTGTGTGCCATTATAAAAGTTCAACTCGAGCTACATACCCCTCAAAAGTTTGTTGGTACCTGTATGCCCAAGTTCATTTTCATTTTGTCCAGCGTGCCCTTCCGTCCTCCTTCTGTTTGCTTTTCTCCGTTTGCCCGCGCTGACAGTAGGACCAGGAAATGGAAATGTCCATAGTGCCCTCTACCTTTCTTTCCAGGCACGCAGGTCCCTTCTCTGTTTCGCTCGTGAGTCGCTCGTCTCCCTCTCCCGTGAACACGCTCGGGCGTCTCTCCTCTTCCTCACCTCCTCACCTCGCTTCCCCCACCCGCGGCTGCAGCAGCTGCCTCCACCTTCTTGGAGTTGGACCCCCGAATCGAGAGCAGTCGGCGCCCGGCGCGCCCGTCTGCACTCTCCTGCAGGTACGACATGAGCTCGCTTGGCTCGATGGATGCCACGCCCGGGATGTAGGTGATCGTGTCCTTGCGAGGCTCTGCATGCAGTGCAGAGCGATCGATCGATAACATTATACAATGGAATGGAAAGTGCATGCATGCGTGATGATTATATTCTTGTCACGGTCGATCAAGATGCGTATATATATGCTATGCATGACGCTAGCTGTGTGTGCATGGCTATTACCTACCGCTGCATCTAAAGTGGCCGTTCTGGGTGAGCAAGTCGATGTGATAGTAGAGGTTGAAGATGAGCGCCTGCGCCGGCTCGGTCCAGAACGAGACGTAGGCGACGCCGAGGCGCCTGGCCATCGTGGCGGCCACACGAAGAAGGTCGCAGGCGGCTCATCCTTTGGCGGCGGCGCATCGGGCTGGGGGAGAGGGAGGCAGTGGGGATGAGACCGAGGTCGCGCTCGCGCAGCTCGCCGCCGCCACCACGCTGCTCGCTGGAGGGAGCAGGGCCGCCGGGGGTCGACGGGAGCCGGGCGGAGAGCAGGGGCGGCGGAGGGCCGAGCTCCGGCGCGGGAGATGTCGTGTCATCCAGGTCTGGGCGGCTGGCCGCCGTGACTCTCGCGCGCCTCCGCTGGACAGCGCAGTCCGAGTACACGCCCGAGCAGGGGGGCTCGCGTACGCCGAGGAGGGGCGGCCTCGCCGCTCTGCCGAGTTCCGCCCGCCGCCCCTCGCCACCCGCTCCTCAGCTATCAAGCACTCAGCGCCCGGCTCTTGCTTTTGCTTTGCCCATGAGCCGGAGCCGCCGACGACGCCGCGGCCGACGCGCCGCCCACCGCCCGGGCCGCGACGCCGCCACCGCCTTCTCGCGGCCCCCGCAAGCCGCCGTGCCCTGGCCGTTGATGGAGCCGCCCCTCCTGCTCTTCTTGAGGAGGAAGAAGATGTTGGAGTCCATGACAACCTAGCCCCCACCTGCGGAGAGTGAAAGAAGCAAAGGATGAACGTGGGGCCCGCTTGTCATGAGGGTATTTGAGACTTTTTCCATGGTGGTTTGACACCGTTAGTCTCATATGCCAACAGAAGGGCATGAGAGCCAAAATGAAAATCGACTTGGGTATACGGGTAACAACAAACTTTCGAGGGGTATGTGGGTCGAGTTCAACTTTTATAAGGGCACACAGGTAAAAAGTCTCTCAAACTCGTGACCTCTTTGCTCAGCGTGCGACCCTCCCTCCACTCGCTAAACACTTGGATGTGTATATATCTCATTCCGTGTCCCCACATATTATACAAACTAGAGTGAAAGCGATCATTTGAGGCCCCAAACCGATTCAAATTAAAAAGTGGTCCACTACAAAGTTTCGTAACTTTTCGAGATATACAATTCTTATTTAGGAAGGTTTTCTATCCAAGGTCGTTTTTACGAAATTTGAATTTCAAATTTGAGACATTTCAACGTAGTTTTTGCATGACTAGATGATTTCGAATTAAAAAGTGGTCAACTATAAAGTTTCATATCTTTTCGAGCTCTATAATTGTTATTTAGGAAGTCTTTCCATCCGAGGTCGTTTAAAAAATTCAAATTTCAAAATTTAGACATTCAAACCCACTCTTTGAGGCATCAAATAAAGTCAAATGAAAAAGTGGTCAACAACAAAGATTCATAACTTTTCAAGATCAACATATTTTATTTAGGTCATTTTCCCATCTGAGGTCGTTTATGAAATTTTAATTTTTAGTGCCTCATTTTAAAATTTAGCAACCCATTGTAGGGGCGCCTCAATATAGAGCCGCCCCTACTGTGAACCACAGTAGGAGCGTCTATTGATTGAACCGCCCCTGCTAATAGTAGGGACGGCTCATAACAAAAACCGGGTGACTCATCCCACTGTAGGAGCGGCTCAAAACAAATACCGCCCCTGCTCAAAGTGTACAGGTAGAATCATCCAGACTCACAGGGCAAGTTTTATTGTGACTAACCTGAGCCTGTGACAGAAACAGAGAATTTTTTCTTCGTGATGAAAACAGGGGAATATATTATAAGATGTGAGAGGTGGTCCAGCTTGTCGCTCCATTCGCTCAAGAAAATAGATATCACCTTCAATTCTGGTAGCTGGCCCAAGTCTTCTATCCTGACCTCTGACATTTCCATTGACATGAGTAAATAACAAGACTACTAAGAAAACGTATAGGTAAAATTATCCACATATTCTGACTCCCAGGCTGAGCTTGGCTTGTTGTGTCCACTGGCCATCAGTAACCTGAACCTGCAACAGGAAGAGAGATTTGTTTCTTCATGATGAAAACAGGTGAATAGAGATTATAAGATAGGGAGAACATAGAAACAAGAGGTTACAACTTTCACCTTTCCTGCCGTCAACGAACCAACTTCATCGGATTCGAAGTGTAGGATTATTAGGATGCATTTCAGCTGCATGCCTCAGTGTTGCCTTCACTTCATCCACCTCCTCCTCGCTGGCACCATCTGATCGAAGGTTAATGACGACCTCCTGTAGCAATGGCAGGTTCCCTAGGCCCAAGTCAACGGAATCACTGCTGCCATCAACTTCTTTCTCTACCCGCAAAGAGAACGGGCTGAACCATAGACTTGTGAGCTTTGGCAAAGCTCCTTGCTGAAATACCACAGGCCCCAAAAATCCCAACTCGCAGCGTACTAAGTTTGGGAAGAAACCAGAGCCAAAGACAAATGTGCCACAGATTCCGTGGTTCTCATGGTCCACCTCCAAATTGAGGTAGCGGAGAGCTTTGAACCTGCCAAGGATATGGAGATCCTCTTGTTGTAGCTCCCTCACGGCAATGGACACAGCAGAAAGGTTTGGAAGAAGCCCTGGGTTCATCCAAGATGGCAGTGTTGAGAACCAACAGCTATGTCCTGTACCCAATGTACAGAGATGACCGGAGGCCACCCAGGCATCCAATCCACCAATGTTGCGTTGATCAAAGTCGGACCTGATATATAGCCTCTCGATCTTTTGCAGCTTGCATAGGCATCCTGCTAGCTTGTCGCTCCATTTGCTCAAGAAAATAGATAGTACCCTCAACTCTGTTAGCTGGCCCAACTCTTCTACAATATCAATGTTAGAGTTGTCAATTCCTATTACTAGGAGCTCTTGGAGGCATTTTAGGTTCCCAATCCCGTTTGGCACTCTTGTAGAGTGGTCAATGTATAGGCACATCAGATTTCTTAGCTGAACAACCGCTGATGGCAAGCTAGAAACTTTATTTCTCACTATGCCCAGTGTTTGTAAAAATGGCATGTTTCCTATTTCTTTAGGGAGCTGAGCAATACCTGTGTAATTTAGTCCCAGGTACCTCAAGTAAAATAAATTCCTTATGTCCTTAAGGCTATAACCTTGAGAAAGATCACAACCTTCTAAGTTCAGTAAGCGTAGAACTTGGAAGCTCCCAAGGGCTGGCATCATATTAACAGCTGATGGAAATACAATGAATGACCTTACTTGTTCCAGTCTCATAGTAGACTGAGTCATAGCATGAGTTTGCTTGCCATTCTGAAGGGACAATCTCCGGATCGTATTTGATTGAGATGTGCAACCCATGTCATGTACAATTAGAAAGTTCTCTTGACTTGATATGGACTGGATAAGATCAAGCACCATATCATGTACACGACATTTTTTTGTCATGCCAGTGTATCGATCAGGTATGGGTTGGATCATACTTCTATTTATGAGCTCATCAAAGTACCCCTGCCCGAGTTTAAATAAGCTCTCCCCTTGTTTCTCACCAGGTTGGATAAAGCCTTCCGCTATCCACATCCAAATCAAACGATTTTTACCAATTTTGTGATCTTCTGGAAACATACATAAATACAATAAGCATATTCTTAGATGTGATGCCATATGAAAATAGCTCAATGATAGAATCTTTCTCATATTCTCCACATCTGGATTGCTTTCTAGACTTGTACCAATAGAGTTGTAGACCTCATACCACTCCATTTTATTTCTTGCTTTATAAGCCAGCAGACTAGCTATTGTAATAATAGCTAAGGGTACACCAGCACATTTCTTTAGCACTTTATCAGATACTTCGGCTAGCTCTTCAACAGGACATTTTTCTGTGTTTTCACTATCGTAGTTCTCATTACGAAAAATTCTTTTGAAATAGTAATTTTCGCGAGTTACTTAGAGAAAGGGGTTTCAGGTTATAAGCACCTCCGGCTTGTTTAGCAACACTGAGGATACGAGTAGTTGTAATGATTTTGCTTCCAACATTATTATCAGGTAAAGCACATTTAATCATCTTCCAGAATGAGATGTCCCATATGTCATCAATTACTATAATGTACCTGCACACATGGTTACAATAAAGCTATGTTACTATCAAAGTAAATCAAGATCGATAATTCTTGTTAAATGTATCAAAGTGAAACTAACCTCGGGGACTATTAAAGATTGATAGTAAATAAAGATGGCTAGTGTATTAAAAGGTTTAGAATTTCCATATATTTGAGGAAACCAGAATACCCATTTCTAGTTTTTTTTATTTCTGATCATTTTTAATGATTTATTATTTTAATATTTGTATAAGCAACATTAATTACATAAAGGAGAATGAATCACTGTATGTAATATGAAAGTTAGTAGAAAAAACAAGTAATCATTTCATATTGGCATTTTTTTCATGATTTACGGTGACGGTGCATGGCCGGCTGTTATAGCTAATCAAGATGTGGAAAGAAATTTAATTCAAAATTACTAGAATGAAACTTTTACGGTGATATTGGCCAAAGTTATGCTTTTTCGGTGTTATGATGCAATATTTTCTACAAATAAGTAATGATATGATTATAAACAGATCGGGATGTTCTATTCGTACCTCTTCTTCTCAAGGAATTCTTTTATGTCATCAATAAGAGCTTCAACAATAATATTTGTGCTTGGATTCTTTTCCCCTAGTAACTTGATAATGCATGTCACTGAATAATTTCTCTTTGCAAGGCGTTTGTGACACTGAAACAAAAAGCTGAGCAATCAAATTTTGCTCTAAGCCTTTCATACACAGCATTAGCTAGGGTTGTCTTTCCCAGACCACCAAATCCGACGATGGAAACAATCTTATCTTGCTCTTTGTGGGACACTTCATTTTTTTCCCATCAGGATGTGAATTAGCTGATCTCTTGCCTCATCAATTCCAACAAGGTTTGTGGCCTTCTCATGCCGAGCCAATAAACTAGGATCAACGGTTACTGGCTCCACAACATCACCGCTGAGCCTGTACCTGTCATGCCGCTCGACACCTCTTCAATACGGTTCTTGATTCCTCTGATCTTAGTGGAAATGTTGCGGTGCAACATAGCCTTTTAAATAAACCAGCACTCCTATTAATGAAGTTCTTGATGCCATGCAGCTCAGTCGATTCAGTGCCCTTGCCACGCACCATGAATCTATCGATGGTATCTTCTATGGCGTAGGACAGATCCATCAAATCTTGAGCCCACATTTTATCCTGAGCATGTCGCTCGTGTGGCGGTTTGTTGGAGAGCAACTCAAGGGCACACTGCATCCTCTCGAGTTCAGATTGAAGAAACCTGATCTCCCTTTCACCTGCTTTTGAAGATTGTATTCGCCAACAAGCAGACCACCGAGCTTGGATATGATACTCGTCAGTGCGGCCTTTATCACCAACTCCATGTATCTGGCCCAGAGCAAGCACAATTCAAGGAGTGGTAAGGTGTCTTTGCGTATATCTACAGTGAGCAGTGGAGTGGAGGTATGAATGGAAGCAAAGCTTTGATGAGGGAGTAAGAATGCCGAAAGTTATGGGCAATTATAGACATTTAACGACTCAATATGTCTTCATCTATGATGCCATCAGATGCTTCAGTAACATTAGTCATTTCATTTAATTACAAAGAGCCGGCGCCAATCCAACTCAGCATTTGGATCCATTCGTGTGATGTCGTGTGAACTTGCCTATTCATTGTTGCAACTATGCAAGTTAGTTGTAGTTTCATAGTTGTAGTTTCGCGTATTGTAACTGTGACTTTTACATGTGTGTTTAGTCAGCTTTAGACTATGTCAGTGATAAACTAGTATTGATTATATTTAAGACAAAACCTCCAGAAGAAAACATTCTTATTATGCGGGTGATGATGCTCTTTCCCGTGTTGTCTCGGTCGCAGGAGGAGAATTTTGTGTCATTGGAAGGTCGAAGTTAGAGAGTTGTTGGTGGTTCACCGTCACCATACGTATCCTTTGAGAAATGTCCGCCATGGCTTCGTCATCAACTAGTTGTATGGAAATTTCACTATTGACTCTAATTGGGCGAAATTGAAGCTATTGACGGAAGCTGCTGAGGCCAGCACAAATGATCTTGTACACATTGCAGAGCAGACTGCTATTCAAAGATCCAATGGGCTTCATCCTTATATCGCTACCGGAAAACCATACTTCGCTGAGTGCCGACCCTGCGGACTGCCTTACGTCAAGCACTCGGCGAAGAGGCATTGTGTCAAGAGCCAGCCAAAATACACTCGATGAAGAAAAACACTCTCCGAGTGTCGAGCAATAGGCAATAGGCACTCAGCAAACACTCGCTGGGTTGGCGCCGATGACACTGTAAAGTCGGCTGCTAGTAGTGGGGTGCCCATGAGATGCACTTGCCGGTGTTGTAGCCGTGAGCAGATCCGCGGCCTGCTTGTCGCTGTTCTCCGCCATAGTGGATGTCCGAGGGACATCAAGTATAGTAGACTGATCTCGCCGTCTGAGGTCGGCAAGTTCACGCCCGTGTCGGCGCAGCGCTCGGGTGGGTGTCGCTGATCTCTCCTGCGGTAGCGCCCAGGGGGGCAACGTCGGTGTTGGTGGAGGCACCCTTGGGGGCGTCGTGGTCAGCGATGTCAATGACAACGTCGGGCGACGTTGTTGTGGCATTGAGGATGGTAATAGGGGCTCCATGTCGGTTGGGATGGACATTGCTGGTGATTGTGGATCTCATCCGTGCCATCCTTGTAGCCGCTAGACGTTGGCCTAGTTGGTTAGGTTTTTTGTCGAACAGCTGGGGACGTCGTTGGTGCCCTTCAAATCTGATCCGATCTGGACTGCGATAGTGGGGCATCCTTGGGGTGGACATGCGCATTGCTTGTGGTGTCGATGGTCATGGAGGGGACGATGGTAGCGGCGGTGGCGCCCTCGGGGGCATCCTCATCATCTGCGTCGGCGCCCATGTGGGGCAAGGGTGATGTTGGTGAGGAGGCCGTCGAGCTCGCAGGTGGCCTTCATGCAGGCGTGGTGACCCGTCAGGATGATCTCCCAATCATCTCTGGTTAGGATGGGAGTGGTGTGGACATCGGATCTTGACTGCGGTGGTGAGGGCCGAGGAATCGTCTGGTCTCCGAGTACCACGTGTAACAGTCCGGTTCTTACGACTGTTACGGCACGCGCGGCGAAGATCGGCGGTGAACGGCGGTGATAGGCGGTGGCGCGCGCAGCGTTGAGGCGCGCGTGCCTGGGCGGCGTAGGTGTTGTGGCGGCTAGGGCTGGAGAGCGAAAGCTTTGAAGACCGGAGCTTGGTGAGGGATGATGATATATATTTGTGTTGTTTAATTAAATATATATTTGTATGTTAGCATACATGTATATATATGTCTTGTGTAATTAGGGTCAAGCTATATTTTATTTATTTAAAAATAAAATCTGCGACGGGCAAACCGTGGCGGGCACATTATGGCGGCCGCCAAGGAACATAGAATTAACCATGATGGGAACGTTACGATGCCTGCCACGGTTAATGCTATTAACCGTGGCGGGCATAGCAGCCACCGCGGTAATCCACGATTAATTGTGACCTTACCAGGGTGACGGGTTGCTATGACCGCCACGGAAAACTCAAAATGCCCGTCACACAAAAGATTTTCAGTGTGTTACCCCTTTAATTATGTCTTGATTATGATTTAATGGAGTACATCTGACTTGTATTTATAGTCCCGGGAACACTTGCATATAAAATAAATCTATTTCCTAAATAATTGTTGTCTTGCATGTGAAGTAAACCTATTTTATTTCCTAAATAGTTCCTGGCTAATAAGATAACTTAATGATGAAGATATTGATGAGACGACGGCGGACGGCGGCGGCCGGCTGCAGGGCAGCTGCCCTGAGCGTGCGTGCGCGGCCCCATGGTCCTTCGGATGGGCTGTGACATTGCATGTTTTGCATCGATGAACCTTGGCATCATGTATGTATATCATGCATCCGTGCCCTTAGATCCATGCATGCCATGACGCATCATTGTCATCATTGTCTACACTGGCATCATTGTCTAGAGCAGGATTCCAATAAACGGTGGCGGCAAGTACTATGACAAGGTTGGATTCCAATAAACGGTGGCTTCATTAGCCCAGGTCCAGACTGGCATCATTGTTCTACAGCAGGAGGCATATACCAAGCGCATATGACCCCCTCTGGCTTAGGATTTATTTTTTCCGTGGCGAGGATTACGATGACGTGAATTCCTACATATATATGCCAATATGCACGGCACACTGTGATGAGGGACGATCCATGGGCCGGAGGAAACAAATGTTGTCAAGAAACTATCTTGCTGTGAACTTCTTATTGTTGGTTGCGTGGTTGAGTTTGAGCTTCTTTGGCATTCATGGTCAGCTAGATAGCCTTGGTAAGCTCGTACCTTTGAGCTTCTTCAGTAGAAATATATAATGATATTCTCCAAGCAAGATATTATGAGGTTTTGTACTTCATTTTCCTCGGTAGTATACCTTTCCCACTAATTGCTACACATGATATCCACTTCTTAGATAAAAGGCTAACATAAACTTCATGTGACAACTGCGACTTCTTTTATTTGTATTTTGGTGCTTATTTCTTACATTTCTGACACTAGTGCGCTCGGCCTTTTGGGGATAATGTAATTGCAGTTGACGCCAAAATTCAGCCTTTGTGTCCTCCGCTGTTAGCCCTGATTTTTCACAGTTGTTACCATGATTTGTATTGTAGAGTTGTTATTTATCAGAATTCAGAAGCCAAAACCCAGAACTGCTACATGCATGCCTACATGCCTACATCCTCATTCTGACATTGCCTGTATGTCTTTCTTCATGTTTCTTTTGTTAGGTTTCATAAGCATTGACTGTGGGTATACCGAAAACCCGAATTACATAGATTCTGAGACAGGCATAACATATGTATCTGATGAGGGTTTCACGGACAGTGGGCTGACCCACACAGTCAACTTGAGTAACATGGATCCCGGCCTTGTTCTGCCCCGGAGGTACCAAACCCTTCGCTTCTTCCCCGAGGGAACGCGTAACTGCTACACATTGCAGTCTCTAACGCCTGGTGGCAAGTACCTCGTGAGGGCTTCGTTTTGGTATGAGAATAATTATGATTATACGCAAAGCAAGCCTCCAATATTTGATCTCTATCTTGGTGTCAACTACTGGACAACGGTGGACATTCTCGGTGCAGATAATGTCACCCACATATCTGAGATAATCGTTGAGTCCCCTGCCAACTACTTGCAAGTTTGTTTGATCAACACACAGTCAGGAACTCCTTTCATCTCAGGTCTTGACTTGAGACAATTCCAGGGAAACTTTTATCCGCAATCCAGTGAAACACAATCTCTAGTTTTGTATTACGATGGCCCCGAGCTCAGTCGGTACCACTTTGGTACTGCTGGTCACATTATTAGGTAATCTTGGTTGGCTATACAAATTTTCCGTAACCTGAAGAACAAAATTTTTAACGTCTCATGTTCATATTATGTTTAATTTTAAGGTATCCAGATGACCGCTATGACAGAATATGGCAGAGCTACGACCAAGATGATAATTGGAAGCCAATAGGACACGGTATTATCAATGGGACAGTAAAGAATTATCCTAATGACAACTATGGTGCACCATCTGCAGTGATGCGTAGCGTATCCATTCCAAAACATAATGATTCAGATACGATGGTAGGGCTTTCAGCTGTTCTCAGAACGGATTACATCCCTGTGCTATATGTGCTATATTTTACTGAGGTGGAGACACTGCAAGAAAATGAACTTCGAGAATTCAGTGTCCTCCTGGATGATGATCTCCCATTAGTTAGTGCATTCAGGCCAGAGCAAATGTTAACTACAGTTGTGACGGGCACTGCACAAAAGCTTTGGTGATCATTTCGCCATTGTTGTAGCATCACGGAAATCAACAAGCCACCTTTGATTAGCGCAATGGAGTTGTACTTGATACGACCAGTGAATGGATCTGCCACTGACTCAGAAGATGGTAAATATACTACCCTACCGTTTAAATTATAAGTCACTAGTCTAATATATTGAACTACTAAACATTATTTAAATTAAGTTGTATGTTTTCTATTTGTACATTTTGTAGCACAACAGGCATAATAGATACTTAGTTCGTAGCCAATTATGAAAAACTAACTATTACTAATATTTTTTTCATCCATATCAATAGTTTTTCCCTTTGCATGTCACCTATGTTTATCTCCAGCATGTATTAATAGGAAACTTAGCTTCAACAGTGGCGGCTCTTGCTGCCGCATATGTCTTAATTATGATGTCATCAATTTAAATTTTAACTTCTTAATTTCAATATTATTAATTTGTATGGTGTTTTTATCCTTTTGTTAAGCTAAAACTTTTGTTCTTGTTATAGCTTTTATCAATTCTCATTTTGTCCTTTAAATAGGCTTTATGGTCGACTGCCCTTTTTAGTACTAAGATGCATATAATAATCATTTCAAGGTTACGTCACGTAGAGTTAAACTCCAGAGGATATCAATGTTAATGCAAAGGAATCTTAATGGGCAATAAGATATAGCCACATGTGGTCTGCACTAACATCTGTCGCTTCTCAAGTGTTAAGGAATTATATGTGCAGTAATAATATATATATAGTTGTAGTATCAATATGCGAATGTCACACATATAATTCAAAATATATATACACATTAAAAAATTATATATACACACACATTTTATTTCGTTTTTATCGATTAATAAAAATTTAAATTAATTAAATATATATTTTTTTTTTTTTTTTTTTTTGAGAATGACACAAAGACAACGCAGACACTCACAACACGCACGCACACTCACCCCTATGAACACACGCACGCAAAACCCTACCCCTATGAGCACCTCCTCAAGGACTGGGCAACCGGCGGATCTCGGAGATTCTCGAAGTCACCGTAGGCGCCTCGTCGTCGACGGAACGTCGCTACCACTTAATGCATAACGCCGAAAATCCCGGGAAAATCCCAAGAAAAGGTCGCGAGCACCGGATTTGAACCCCGGTGGGTAGCGTCCCCACCTGGACCGTCCCTACCATTGGATTTCTGGCCACCTCGCAATTAATTAAATATATATATATATATACGCCAGCACTATTTGGACCCTGGGGTCCAAATGCATTCAGACCCCGGTGCCCTTCCGCACGCCAGCGTAACCCACGTACGCGGTCCCGCTCCCAGTTTCTGCCTGACCCGCCTCCGCTCCCACGTGAGCATCCAGCGGTTGTTTCTCATTGTTTTTCATTTGTTCTTTTTCTCACATTTTCCTTTTTCTTTTTTGCTTATACCACATAAAGTGGATCAGTTTTTCCTTTATTATTTTTTTCTCACGGCATGACTTGCTTAACACAACGTGGAATCCATTTTTTTTCTTTATTCTTTTTTTGTCTCACGGCATGACAATGGATTGCGGTCTTTTATGTGAACATTGATAATATTGATACAAATTAAGAAGGAAGTTGTATTCTAGTAAAAGCATATAAAAGAAAAATATAGAGCAGTATTGAAAAATATAAATTAAGTGCAAGCGAAACATGATCAACCTTTAAGAATAGGCCTGTGTAGAAAATATTACTTCTCGCAAAGAAAAAAAAAAGGGACAAGTAGATATTTTGACAATGTCGTCGGCCAAACAAAATCGTGGCTAGAATACACAAGTTTTCTGGCCTTAAATTGTGTACCAATCCGCTGCCTTTTTCGTACAGTAGCTCTGGCTGGTTGTTTTATTTTTTTAGGCCACTGTAGCCGGTGCTTTTGCTTGCAGCAGCCAGAACAGCGGCTCAGCTGCAGCAAGCGGAGCCGATCAGGCTGCTAATTGGCTCCTTAGTCAATCTCTTTTCAATGCTTTCATTCAAATTTTCTTCAGGTTTCTTGAGAGCTGATGGCCTTGAAGATGATGAGGCTGCCCACCCAAATGGGACTTGTCAGATATTGCGAGATGAACTTCACGTGGTGACGCTTTGCCTAACCGAAAGCAACAACAAAGTTAAAACATATGAATTATAAAAGTCTCTATTTATTTAAAAACAAATGTGGCATAATCAGAAATAGTACTGTGTGCATAATCATAAATAGTATTGTGTGTTGACCATAAAAGCTTTAATTATGCAAGTTAATAGAGTACGTTAACACAAGAACTTGACTTCCCAGAATTCTGCAGATTTTAGCACAAAGTTAATTTCTAACAAGTAATCATCTGTGTTTTGTGAACTTTCTTAATATGAACTACAAAATCGTCTACAAATTTTAGCATCAGGTAAATTTCCTGAACTTTCTAAATAAGATTAGATCTCAGCAAATAAATATGGAAAAGCATGAGTTTTCTAAACTACAAGCGAACTTAGAATGTATATATAAGACTTGCAGATTGCAGCTCTAAAGACTTAACTTTGCCGAGCCAACAGCATGGCTCAAATTGTTCCATTGTTGAAGTGAAAATACATATTTATGAAGGAAAAACTGGTTAGCAAACAAGAACATAGATTAAAGCACATGGAACTCTAACTTGTGGGTCATTTAACAGAAAGAAAAACTCATCGATGGGGACTATTGGATGATCATAACAAACTAATTTGCTTTGTATATTTATCAGCTGTTGAAATTTAAAAGACAAGATAAACAGGTGAATTTCCCACATGTCTACGTAGGAAATTTGAGACGCCTTGAATTCTCTGCATGTTGCTATAGAAAATTTGAGAGGCGACTCAAAGAAAAACATCAAAACGCCAATGAGAAGTCAATGCTACATTAGAAATGTCTCTATTATGTGAGGGTTGGTCTCCAAAATATATATGGCACATTAGAAAAAATATTCATGAATTAGTTCTTGTGAAGCCTAACAGCAAGCAGTGGTACATGGAGGTACTGAACACTGGTGGGTTTAATCAGCATGCATATTCTGTGGGGGCAATGGCAGTCTAGCATGTAGACGTATAAATTTTAGTGATCATCAGTTAATGGCTACAAATTATCAGACATGAATAATTCAGTTGAGATCACAAATAGCTGTATTTTGTCATTGGCAACATGAGCTAATATTACTTCAAACTGAACAACATTTTTTTTATGGCAGAGGTACAATATCTGATTCTAGCAGTTTTACACCATGTATTTATCTATTTCTATCATAACACGAAGTTTGTATGTACAGTATAGTTAGTACTTTCAGCAGGTTGATTAGACAACATACCCGTGCGTGCTGGTGTAGAGAGTGCAGGCTAGGATAACAGTTGTATACTGTGTTTTCAATTCTTTTCTTTAATTATTATGATCTCTCCTCGATGCAGAGAAATAATCTGCTTTTGTTTGGGGACTCGGACATGACTTGCAACAAAGAAACTGTAACAGAGACACATGGTGTGGCAGAACAAAAGACAAATATGCTATCAAATGGTTTTAGTAATTTAGATGATCTGAACAATCATGGTTGATCATATGGTTTTAGTAATTTTTTGCCTGCAAACATAAATAGGAAAAAGAAAAGGCAGGCATTAGATGAAAATTGACAGTACAGACTCAGGAGGTTTTTATAGCAAGAAGAACAAAAATATATGTTAGATTGCTATTGTGCCAGCTAATTCCTGAACCGATTAGATTATAGCTTGTTTTTCCTTTTTTTTTTCTGTTATTGAACCTTTAAAAGAGCACAAACTAGGGGTCTTAGCATGACGTCCAGTGAAAAAAAACAGATGCACCGACAACCTATCCTGACACATGTGATTTCCTATCAAAAAATTAAGAAAGATAAACAGACAAAGGAAGCATCAACTTTTCTTGTGACATGAGCGTTCTGTAAAACAATTTCACATAATCCAAATTACCTTGCTGCGTATGTTTTTTTTTTGGAAACAGATTACATGATACAGATATTGCAATAAAAAGAAGAAAAAAGGCCATTGGCTGTATCAGAACAGGAGGAACATGTTTTTTTTTTTTTTACTCTAAAGTTAATGCTGGTATTCCCTACAGGCTTTCTAAATGGCTGTAGCTTGGGATAAGGGATTCGCTTGCATGTGGAGTAACATGGAGAAAACAGAGTGGGATAGAGCACTATTATTATACTGCTTGATTAGGTGCAGTGCAGCCATGTTCCATGGTCGTACCTAAACGGGGTTAATAAAAAGAAAGACTGCATGCAGCAAATTTCTCAAAATCATCACATAAAGCTAAACAACAGAGAACCCAAACTCCAGGGCAGACCCCAAGATTTGATTGCCCTAAAACAGAAATATTTTTGGATGTAAAAATACAAACTAAAGCACCCAGATTATTTTATATAAAATCTGAAATCATTTAGATGTGAAAAAAAAAAAACTTTGTGGATGCTTGACGATTTAATTGAAGAAGTTGAAAGTGGCAACCAGCATGCCAATCATATGAGCAGTCCCTAGAGTTATTTTGCAACGAGTATCAGACATGGGCACATGGTTTGGTATGAAGAATTGGTAAAAAACCAAGCAGCACCCATAGTCGATGGAACATGTATATACAGAATACAGACTGATCCCAGTCAATCAATTGAGGCTCGACCTAGGTGCAAGGAAACAAAATAAGAGAGGAGAATTGATAGTCTAGCAGGAAGTCAGGATTATCCAGGCTAGAAAATTAGGCGTAGGCCTTTGCAAAGGCCAAACAAAATGAGCTATTGCAGTATTTGATCAATTTAATTTGTTTAACTGTTTTACAGAAGGAAACATCCAACGTTGATCTAATAAAAAAAAAATTACTCTCATGTGACAGCAAGGTTAAAATAAACACATATGCACCTATAATAATCATAGAGTGGTGAGCCTGGAAAGAGACTTACCAATTAAGACAGCTTGTCAAACATGCATACCTGAATTTGATTCGTCCTTTGCATAATCGAAACCAACATAGCACATTCAGATCGGAATAACCACCACAGCCTGCTGCAAAACAGAGGAAGGCAGAGTAAATTGAGGGCAACACATGATTGAAGGTCTTAATTTATGATAATATGCTACTTTTTGCTAAACTAAAAATGAGAAAGATGGACAGAAAATAGATTTAAAAATCTGGAGTACCTTTTGATGGTGAGCTGAAGTGATAAAATTCGAAGAAGCCAGTCCATATCTTGGTGAGATGTTAAGGTCCACCTGAACAAACAGACAAGCGAACATTCAGAAAATTATCTATAAAATAAGAATCTGACCTATAAAATAATAATATTACACCTACAAAAAGTTAGAGATTAACAAGATGCCAAAGCCAAAGATTTAAGCAACTAGCTTGGTTTCTACGGTCTAAAAACAAAACAAACATTATTTGATATTTGCAATGCTTTTTGTAGCATTCTACTGTGCTACTATTAATAACGCCTTAAGGACTTATAAGTAGCAAGCATGCGTGGTTTGGTCACTAGTCACAATAAGCTACTGCCACCATCCTGGCCACCGCCGTTGGTGATGTGGCCTGGTTGCCACTGCAGGAAGTTCATGGTATATGTATCACTCGTCTGCTAATCACCTCATCTGATTTTATTTGACGGGGATGAAGTTCACAAAAGCAGTGCTATAACAGCTTGATTATAGCTCATTGCAATTATAGCTTATTGCTGAAGCATGGGATGCAGGAGGCCTCTATCAAGTAGGTTAATTTCCTCACTGGAATATTTGGTCAGAGTGGAATGAAAAAGGTAAGAACTTTATACTTTCAGTGACTTGAAATTCTCTTTGCTACTTGGTATATAGAATTTATAGATGTGACTACACAAAAAAGAAATTGATTTTATACTACAATCTCTAACGGAACTAAAATAGGAATCAACACCAGCTGCTCCCTAGACATATTACGCCTGATCCATCACTAGGCCTACTACGCCTGATCCAGGAGGAGTAGGTGCCTGTGAGGATAGGTGCAAAATCAGCCAGCAACTGCAAGATCTACGTCCAGGGCAGCAAGAATGATCATCAAAACAAATTAAGAAATCACCACGTCTAAATCACCACGTCTGCACACTTCACAGAGAAGGTAATAATAAAAAAGGAACGAAAAAACTGACGGAAAAACCTCCAACCTCCGTGGATCTCAGTCTCGATAGCCAGGAGCACTCCACCATGGGTCGGCACTTCAATCGGGACTAAGGAGGGAGCATGCCGCTGGTAGCATGGATGAGGACGAGGTGCTCCTCCGGTGGATAGGGAACGACACCCTCCGTGTGGATCGTGCTGCGCTACATCCGCAATCCGCAGTGACGGCCCTTGGCTGCGCGGGATCCGGCTCCGGCGAGGCCGGTGGCGCCGGGTTGAGGAGCGGCGGCGGCGAAGGGGTGGGTTGAGGAGCGGCACCGGCGGGCGAAGGTTGAGGAGCGGCGCCGGCGGCGCGTGGTGGTACGAAGCAGGCGACTGGACGAGCTCGAGGTAACCGAAAAGATCGTGCCATCGTGGGTGGGGTGGGGAGCTGACGAGATGTGCTCGGGGCTCGACATTGAAAACTGGACCGGGCCTCGGCGTGGAAAGAACTGGGCCGGGCCTGGGAGCCCGAGCGTGAGCGGACAGGGTGCTGCTGGGAGCGTTGGTGGGTACCAAATAAATTTGGACCCCGGGTACCATATATCAATACTATATATATATATATATATATATTTCACATATTACCTCTTAATTAGGAAGTGATAGGTGATTCTTACTGTCTGATCTAATTAAATGAATCGCTCGTAGTTGTTTATAGAGTACCACAACAAATCTACTTCTCCTATATAGATAACCCCACTTAGGGAGTTCTCTTACAATTTAAGTGAAGCCTCGTCATCGAAGGGCCCCACAAATCACTAGTAAGCTCTAATCTATCAATTACTGTCTCAAAGAAAACCGTCCTCCATTGCCGCCTCCTGCCTGTCACCGCTCAAGTGCTCTACGATGGTCAGCCGGTTGCCACTACCACGCACCGGTAACCGCGGCCATCCACTCCATGCACTCGTGGAAAATTGCTTCCACCATCATCACCGTGCAATGATGATATTCAATTAAGTTACCGTCTGGATTCTGAGCTTCTTGAGCTTGCACATATATACTGCCCTTTGTCTGAAGATGTTGCAAGATCCTGCCGTCATTTTCTACCTCCTCCATCATTATCAGAACTTGATTTCCGTGCCGCATTTTCACAGTTCGTCCACTTAGGAATGTGCTGCATGCGGCCTTGCTTGGTACTTTTAGTTTGAAGACGATGGAAGCCAATGACCAAGAGGTGGAACACAGTTCCTTCCCTACGAAATTCCATGTTAGATTAAATGGGCAGCCCGCCGCAACCAGGAATGTTTCACAGACTTTTGTCATCCTCAATTCTTAATTTTTGCTCAATACCTTCTAGTGCCTTTTTGTTAATTTTTAGGAACAATGAAACGTCTATTTGACAAGAACTCTTTCTCTGACCCAAAGCCAGGGCCTCTCAGCATCATCGGTGTTTAATGTTTAGTCTGTGCAACAGTTGCTTACATGTTACAATAGTACTTAGTAGTTTTTTAATTCAAATTCCAAACGTATAGATGCAGAACATTGGTAGGTTTTTCCTTTTTCTATTTTTTTATTCAAGTGGAGGCCATCTAGTCATCGGTAGTTTTCCCCTTTGCATCAGCTATCGTTGATTCTCATAGAAACACGTGAAAAAATCTTTTGCATACCTGCAATGCAATGCGCGGGAATCCTCTAGTATATATGTATTAGAGTACCACAACAAATATATATGTAAACATTCCAATGTTTCGTTATATAGTGCAAAAACTTGTTGAAGTCAATTTTTCATTACATCCACATGTACATTAATAAACAAGTAGTTGATATATTTTCCTTTTATCATGTAGTTGATATATATGTGTTCTGAGTTGAACAGGTTTCAGGATTTGTGGATTCTTGGTTTTTGTTCCCTTACAATTGTTGATCTAAACTTATGTGTTTCGGTGATCTTCACTTTTTGTTTAATCTTTCCAGCCAGTGCAATTATGACTATCAAGACAAGGTACTCTGTTGGTAAAAACTGGGCAGGAGATCCATGTCTGCCTGTAGATTATGCATGGGATGGCCTCAACTGCACTTACAACACTACTAGTCGTGGTGTATCATCGAGAATCATGGCCTTGTGAGTTCTGAACGAACAATATATACCTCTCCATGAAATTTCTGCCAGTTAAGTAGATTAAAGAGCATATAAGTGTAGCATTAAGTTTATGTAATAATGGTGTTATGATGTGAATATCCTGCAGATATCTGTCATCCAGTAAATTAAACGGTGAAATCGATCCTTCATTTGGGAAGCTGACTCGCCTCCAGCACTTGTACGTTGTGCGCGTGTATAGTGCTTATTCTTCTTTATGATCTTGCAATGATGGCTTTTTCCAACATATGATGTTTCGGACAAGATACGAATTAGTTCATTTTGACCTATTTAAATAGTCATAAACGCTCACGCACACAAAAGGTAAGATGCTGAGCAAAGTTTGCTGAGAGCACCAAGCATGGGGAAACAATTTAGAACGGGAGTACACAAACATCATATATTTAGAACGGTAGTACATACACCAGTTTCACATACACGAGAACGTAAGATGCTGCACCAAAGCAGGGCAAACAATAAGTGATCACTCAGAATACATTGAAAGGAGCAACAATAAAAAAAAACTAACAAAAGTACTAGTACGTAGCTAATTGCTGGTAATGCCATCCAGGTGACAACTAGAAGGCTTATGACTTCACCTATGATTATTTCTTCCCCAGCCAACGTTAGCAGCTACTCCCTCTGTTCCAAATTATAAGTCACATTACCTTCTTTGGCACATAGAATTTGGTATATAGACATATGTCATATCTAGATGCATAGCAAAATGATTGTACCAAAAAAGTCAAAAAGGTTTATAGTTTGGAACTGAGGGAGTACTTTCTTGATTGAATAACAATGTGTGTACGCAGTTAGGTGAGTTATAGCCAAATCTCCTGTTGCTAGCTTGGCGGAATCCAATTGTTGCGCACTTGAGTGTTGTTGAGCTATGTCAAGTTGTACTTTATGTGTTACCAGGTACTACCTGATGATAGTGTAGCTGGAGTAACAAACTACCGTCTCCGTATTTTTGTATGAAATTATTAGAACAAAATAAGTTAAAGGAAAAAGTTATAATTGATATCTTATCTTAAACATGATATATTCTAGAGGTAGTATTATAATTGCTGAGAAGTTTGCCATTTTCTGTCATAAGAGTGCAAGTGTACTGCAGTAGAGCTTTATGTTAACAATTTCACTGACTGCAATACTTTAAGATATTGATAACATGTAGATTTAGTGCTTCAATTTGCTTGCTATTTGCAGGGACCTATCACACAACAATCTATCAGGATCCATACCAAATTTTCTCGGTCAACTTCCGTCACTTGTATTTCTGTAAGCCCCTCCTGATAGTCCACTATTGTTTTGTATGGCTCAAACTCAGAGAATACACACACACACACATATTTATTCTTCTGATCTTCATAGGAATCTGTCAAGCAACAACCTAAGTGGACCAATTCCGACCAGTCTGCTACAAAAGTCCAAGAATGGATCGCTGACACTGAGGTTCACTGATTTTTCTTTTTATTTTTTATTATTGATCATGCAGAGAGCTACAACATTATATTTGAAAAGAAGGTTTAAGAATCCGTATAAACTGAAGGATCCGAATGATGACCAATACAAGCCACAAACACCATGAAGTAGCACTAGCCAATTAACAGTGGACTTAAGAAACTAGACAAGAAAGAGGTAGATGCAACTGGAGGTCAAAACAAGAGAGAAAGAGGCTTTCGGGGAAAAGTTTTTTTAAAAAAAAACAAAAAAACACTACCTCCGATCAGCATGAAATTTTATGATGGGTTTATAGCTGCGTGAGGAATTAATATGGGCAAGCTGGTCGGTATCTAAACTAGCTCGAGCTAATTTCAGATTTTAGCTCTCGATGGAAAAAAAAAATCACGAGCCAATCGAACAAATTCCAAAAAGGCTTTAAAATTTACTTGAGGAGATTATAGCATCATAGGGAAGATCTCCACCAAAAATCAGTTCTATCAAAGAAACCCTTAAAAAATGGACTATGGTTACGTTGAAATGGTCGAGATGGTTTTTTCGTAGTTTTCAACGGAATCCCCCCTCCATGAAAATTTGAAATTTATTAGTCTAGTTCTGAAACCAGCTCAAGCGAGTTTTTGCAGTTATTAGCAGAATCCCAACAAAAAAAAATCTAAAATCAATTTAAACGAACTCCAAAAAAAAATTTGAAGCTTAGCATGCACACCTTGACTAACCAATGTAGAAGCTATGACCACAAGATCAAGTCAAATCTAGAATAGGAAATTCAAAACCCCTGTCTCATATTGGGGTTTTGCGAGAATTCTCCAAAAGGTGATTCCTATATATGTATGTCACAAATCATAGTCTTTGACAACTCATTTTGGTGTTTGCTAGGACTGACAACAATCCGAACCTCTGTACAATTCCTGCTTCTTGTGATCGAGTTCCAAACGAAATGAAGAGTATAGTTCCAAACAAAAAGAAGAGTATAGATAAGATTGTCACTACTACAGTTACAATTGGAATAGCTCTTCTGGTTCTATTTGTTGCATTTGGCATTTGGTACAGAAGGAAAAGGACAAAAGGTAACTGATTAAGCCGGCTCAAGTTCATAAGTATTTTTTCCCTTAAAAAATGGATAAGCCTGTCGATACTTTGGTTAAATACTCAGCGGAAGGACAACAACTTGTGAGTGGAGATCTGGGCCAACAAGCTGTGTGGGGGGATGCCCAGTCTATGGGAGTTCATCATGAGGGCCCATACCTTGCAGGAATCAAACAGGATCGTCGAACACTGTTACCGGACAATTACGCAGCTGATGTAGACATGCCTATTGAACTTAATTTTCGGAGCTTCAGGTATAAAGAACTAGGGGTCATAACAGGGAGCTTTGAAAAGAAAATTGCTGAGGGAGGTTTTGGGCCGGTCTATGCTGGGAAACTGGACAACGGAACTGCTGTTGCTGTGAAGATGAGGTCACAAGAGTCGTCGCAGGGGGACAAAGAATTTTGGGCAGAGGTACGCAGACTAGCTGAGAAAGACATGTATTACGAAAAATTGAAAAATACAGTGCATGGTGGAACCCTAATAATTTATTGTTGGTCTCATTAATTGTTCTTCTGTTGTTGATTGTAGTAACGCCTTAGGGGTTTTCATAGGTATATATAGCGAATAATTTTTTTTGTGAAATGTGTGTATGGGACAAATTTGGAGTGCAAGCCAAGTTGAGCACATAAATTTACCTTCAATAAATATCGGAAAAAAGTAGGAATAAGATAGAGTAAATAGTGAAAAATTATAAAGTTTCAAGACATAGGAATGTATACTTAGAGCTGTTTGCTATAGAGGAAAAAGAAGCACATAAATATGGACAAGCACAGGAACATCGTTACAGTGGAGGCTTTTATTTTGTACGTTTTACATTACTATATGGTTTCCTTCCCATTGAAAGCAACTCAATGTATTTAGTCCTTCAAAATTTAGTCCTTTGAAAGGAACTCATCCTAAACAGTAAACACTATGATTTCATTCTTTTCCTTTATAATTTAGTCCTTCAAAATTCTATGAGGATCCTTGATCCAAACAGGGTCTTATGTTTGGTAGCAAATTTTGAACGTTTGGTCACTTCAATTAAATAGCACTATTGCCAGTTTTTAAAAAGTCATCTATTTTGTTGGAGTTACAGGTTAAGCATTTAGCCATGCTTCGTCACAAGAATTTGGTGCCCTTGTTAGGATATTGCAAGGATGAGGAGCATTTGGGCCTTGTCTATGAATACATGGCTGGGGGAAATGTGGAACAACGGCTGATCAGAGGTTGGTGATTTTGACTAGTAACCGCCAACACACACCTACATATACCCAACAGACCCGATGTTGAATGATGAGTGTAAAATAATTATTGTGGGTATGTAGGAGGAACCATAGAAGCCCCTCTCAGTTGGTCGCAACGCCTCAAGATTGCGCTGGATTCAGCCCGCGGTACGTACGTACATATGCCTCAAGATCACCATTCTTTTATATATATATGAGGGGCAAAAATCATTCCTCGCTCTCAAACTTCTATTGATGTCTAGATTTAGTCCTTAAACTCTAAAATTAGATATGCGGAACCCTTCAACTATTAACATTGAACAACTTTGGTCCTGGCTGTTTTCAAAGTTGGTTTTCAGTACATATGTATTTTAAAATAATAGATAAATCACACAAATTCTTTTAAATGTTGAAAATGTGGAATTGGTACCAATATTTGTTTTTTGAAAAGTATAATCTATCTCACCGAGAATGATAACTTTGGTTTAGACTACTACTTCGATGCGAATTCGTCCAATGAAACATTTGAATTTTTTAGATGCAAAAAGAAACATTTGAATTTCAAAATATGAGAGCTTTAAATAGAATTTTGGAACCTGACGTGATTTCAGATGAAACAATCATCAACTACGAAATTGTAGATTTCAAAGAGATCTACAACTTTGGTTTTGGTAAATTTTTCGCCTGAGCTTGTTTGAACAGTTTGAAATAATTGAATTTTAAAATACGAGAAATGCAAGCAAAATTTGAGGACAATAAATGATTTCAAATAAAAAAATCATCGCCTGGTCATAAATCTGTCCGAGTTTGTTTAAACAATTCAAATTTTTAAATTACAAAATATGGGAACTTCAAACATATAGATTATATTTTCAATTAAATAATACTTAAATTTCTAAAAGTTGGTGACTAATTTTTAGAAGATAGTTTTTTTGAAAAAAGTTGCTACAAATTTTATGCTTTTTAGTTCACAAATGTGACATTAAATAGTATGACGTGGCAGTACCTTGTATAAATTCAAAATTGTAGTCTTATATACACTTGGTGGAAGAAAATGTGACATTGAGGTCTTGTTTGGGTGCATGTTTATCCACTTCAATCCTCATGTGTTTAATTCCACTCCAATCCACTTCAACATATGTGAATTGAAATAGATACATGTGCACCCAAACAAGGCCTCGGAGATGATGTGGTACTAATGGAGATTGACACGTGGGTATTTAAAAATAATTGTAATTACTCCATTAGATAACTCAATATAGCTTGTGTTCAATCTATCTAGTTTAATTTCTCCATTCATAAAACCACTATATATATAGTTATATATTGCATCCATTATATTATTGCAGGTCTGCACTACTTGCACTCCGCCTTAAGCACGCCATTGATCCATAGAGATGTGAAGACCAAAAACATCCTTCTAACCGAGAAACTTGAAGCAAAGATCTCAGACTTGGGGCTCGCAAGAGCCATCAGCAGTGAAGGAAAAACACACACCGTGACCGGCACGCTGAGTGGTACTCCTGGATACGTCGACCCTGAGTATGCATCCCCGACATAGAGCTCCCCCTTTTTATAACAGCCACCTATAGTACCTGCAATTTTAACATTTTTTTTTTGAGCACGAGGTAGGTACCTGAAAGCCGGTGAGCTGAGAAGCAAAACCGACGTGTACAGCTTCGCATCGTTCTGCTGGTGCTCATCACTGCCCGGCCAACTACTGTCATCGTCGGCGACAAGCATGTCAACATTGCCGAATGGGTTCGGGAGACGCTTTCGCTAGACGGATCAGGAAGCCATGGAGACATCTTAAGCGTCATCGACCACAGCATAAGAGCTCACTGCGACCTCGTCTCTGTGTGGAAGGTGGCGGAACTCGCGCTGCGATGCGCGCAGCCCGAGGATGTTCATGCCCGTCCCACAATGGCGGAGGTTATGGCGGAGCTGGAGAAACTGCAGCAGCAGCAGGATGATGGGGACGACAAGCCAGTCGCTGGTGTGCATGAGCTCGTCCCACCCGCGAAGGGCGGTGTTGAAGTGTAAACATGTCGGGGCCTATTCACCAGGCCGCCCCTGATCATCGTGCTGATGGTGCTTTGGTCCATTCCACCTTTGAGTTGGGCCTTTTGTGTTGCACTTGATAGATAGCGTGTTTTCCGCAGTGCGCTTTCTTTATCATTTGGCGCCTTTTCACTTGATTCCATGTATTTGTCCCAAAAACATATTTCTCGAATACAAATAGAACTATGTTAGAAGTAAAGGTTTATGTGTCATTGGTTTGCAAGTTTCCCTAGAAAAAGGCATAACTTGGCGGTATAAAATGGTCGCTAATGACCGCCAACAAAGTGTTGTCGTGAATCCTGCAAGTTTTGCTATTATTAATCTTTCCTCCACTGTTGAATGTTCTCCAATTATTTTCTACGGTAGATGCAGCGCCTCGTTGCTTTATCTCCTCATTCTCGGATTGAAACGCATGGTAGATGCAGCGCCTCGTTGCTTTATCTCCTCATTCTCGGATTGAAACGCATGTAAGTATTGTCGTGAATCTTATAAACTTTGCTATTATTAGTCTTTCCTCCATTGTTGAATCTTCTCCATTTATTTTCTATGGCGGTCTACAGAGGAAAAAAAGGTGCGTCTCGGCCAACATCGGCTGAATCTGCAATGTACAAACCAAGTGTAGTCCTTCCAAATCCCATGAACATGTGCATCGTTCTTCATATGGATCTACTAAATCTGTAATTTACTAAATTTGTGATATACGAAATGTATGAATCGATTTGTAGTTGAGATAATTTGTGATCTGTTGAATCCTCCTTTTATCTTGTGATGTATGATTTTTAATGGATGAACTTGATGGAGCTGTGATGTATGATTTTTAATGGATGAACTCGATGGAGCTGCGGTGGTAGCCAGCCGAGCACCACAGGTGGTGGCACCGGCAGTGGCTGCAGCTTGTTTTTTTAACCCTATCATTGTCGGGCAAAATTCCAACACGAAACACAAGAGAATTCACCGCCACTTCCCTACCGCCTGTTCATTTTCTGGCAATGAAGGGGGTTTTAACCCCGCAATGATGTGTTGTTCTCAGTAGTGGTGACAAAGAAGCTGCAAGCAGCCGAACCGGAGATGACGGGGCCTTTGGGCTTCAGGCTTGGTAGGAGGCCACCGCCCACAACACCCGGAGGAGAGGACGGTAGGACAGCAGCAAGGCTTCAACCTTTAGGGAGAGGCCGGCACACGGTAGGGCTTCAGGCCTTCATCTCCATGTGGGGGTGGCGTGTTGACGGTGGTTAATGTCAACTTTTCATCATAAATAAATAGAACATTTAAGAATAAAAACACTAGAAGGTAGGGTTTATACTAATGAATTCCACGAGTTTTGTTGCATACTCAGTTTTTATAGGAATATTCCAAACAACAGAAGAAAAGAAGAGAAATAGAGAAACGGAAAAAAATGACCAAAACAAGGTGATTAGTGTACATTCCAAAGACCTAAAGGACAAAAGAAGATAGCTCGCTTAGGCCGATGCCCACCTGCTGAAAGGTGGGGCCGCGCGGCCACCCCTGGTGGAAACACGTGTCCTATTTCTGAAACCTTCCCACAACCGACCTAAGGAGTAGATCTAAGCCGTCCAATCAAGTCGGTTTGATCCAAGGGTTGGGATTCATCCCCCATTGCTATAAATAAAGAGGCAGACCACCCCCTGAAACCCTCCTCATGTCACAGCTAGAGAGCATAATTCCTATTGGCTACTACAGATATGATTAGCAATTAAGATTAGACTACTTCTTAGAATTAGTCTATGATTAGAAATAGATTAGATCTAGTAATGAGTAGATTAGAGGAGCCTCGGCCTATTGGTGCTTCTCTGGTGTATTCTACGGGATCAAGTTCTTCGCGAGAAGAACTTGCTCCTGAGATTCTCTAGTGAGAAAACTTGTTATTAAAGTATGCATTGGTTTATATTGTTCTTATTTGCAACTCTCTTTTGAGTACTTTAATCTTGGTCATTACTTGATTAAGGGAGTCATTCTTAGTGTAAGCGTGGTTCTTAGACTAGGGTTATTTGTGAATGCCCCCTATTGGCCCCGAACCGGTGGTAGTACCGTGAAGGTGACTTTTATTGCTTCATTGAATCCTCTATAGCCTACCTCTGACTTTCGTCTGTTCTTAGTAAAATAATTTTTTCTTACTTTATTAAGAATTAGCGTCCTAGATAGAACAATACAAAACAATGTTTATGGAGGTTTGAATTAGATACACTTGAGGAGTCTCCTTTATCTGCTAGTTTCTTAAGTACCTTGATTGTGAGGTTAGGTTAAGTTATATCTTAGTTATATTCACCTACTATTCCTTTGGGTTCGATATTAAAACTAGGTTAATCTTGGTGAAGTGCTACAACCGTGTTTCTATCCGTGCGCTTGCGGATATCTTATCTTTATTGTGAGCAGTTAATAAATACCAACATGACAGCTTTGACTCGACCGGAGGTAGGCGATGAGGCGAGGGCACCAAACGATGAATCCGCGACTCCTGAAGTCCGCTCCATGTGCTGCGAAGTGCGATGCTTCAGCTGGCCACGAAGGGAATGACGCGGTGGGCTTCTTCTTGGACTGGGGGGTGCCTTGTTTTGGCCCATAGGGGGAGCCTATAGGGCCAAATTTTGGCAGCTCTTTAGAATTTCTGCAATTTTGGGGGATGCCTAGGCACACATGCTGTTTTACGAAGCTTCGCCTGGCGTACGTGCCTAAGAACATGTCGATGTTGTCCAGCCACGTGTCGTCGAAAGGGCAGCAGTGGCGGGTGCCGCCAAATTAGGTGTTCCACTATTCTAGAAGTGGTCGAAGATCGCCAGGGCTGACGCGGAAAGAGTGTGGTGGTGGGGGAAAACTGGTTGGAGTGTTGTGTATATATATTGGAGAGGCCGAACTGGAAACAAAGTTGCTGATTTTTTAGAAAAAAATTAGAGAATTGTGGCAACGATTGTTGACAAAGAACTGTTCAGTGCAATATTGCATTGAGCTTGAAAAGATGCGCTTTGTTGAATTCCTAGGATAATGATGCATGGCAGGGTGGTGATGGGTCGGCAGCTCACTCGAGCTGTTGCGTGCAAAATAGTATGTATAGTGTAGCATGGAGAACTAGGGCGGAGCCAGGATGAGTCTCCCAGGCGTGCTATTTAATGGAGATTTAACAAAAATCAAGAAATTGAATAATGGTTTAGTGGCTAAATAAAACAATTACCATGAGAAATGTGCCTCCCAGGGGCTACGGCCCGGGCAGCCCCTGTGGATCCGCGACTGATGGACAACCAATAGCTATGCTAGTTCACAATCAAATGGTGCTAGTTCACAATCAAATGGGTTGAAGTTGATCCGAATGTGTAATGATGATGAAAGGGACAAAAGATCAAATATGAGCCCAATGTTGGGTCATTCCACGCTAACCACGCAGCAGACAAGGTGACTCGAATGTGGGCCCACTCATTATTAACCCAAGCTTCTTGACTTCTTGTACAACCAAACATCCTTTGATAAAGAAAAATAGTTCTTTTCCCCTAAAAAAAAGAAATAAATAGTTCTCTAAACTTTTATAGATAGATATATAAAGGGGCATTGGCGTTTTTACCCTCGGTTGCGGACCTCATGGTGATTTTACCCTCGTTTTTTTGAACTGGGCATTTTTACCCTCACTTTTTCAAACGAAGTGAGTGTTTACCCTTACTCTGTTATGTCTAGATAACGGTGTTAAAAGGGACAACTTTGCCCATTTATTTTTACCCCTATTTTTTTGTTAGATGTGTGTTTTTACCCCTATTTTGTATCAACTTTGAACATCATACAAAATAACAGGGTATTTAATATCGAACAAGTCCTCAAGAGAATACAACGGCATATAAAAGTAAGCCAAACCAGATTAAAAAAAGATGACCAATTCTTTATTTTTCATTATCTCCAAAACCAATTTCCCATTTAATACAGACTATATCACCAACATTATGACCTTTGATACTGCCGTGAAAGAAAAGAGACCAATCTCAACTAAATCAAGTACAAATCCATACATTCAAGCTGCACATAACTGAGTCGATCCAAAATAATCCCAAAACAGAGAAAAGGAGAAAAGGAAACCGATCAACTCGCGCAAAACCATCTCTGCATCTACTTCTATACTTTGGACCTCCCCGAGGCTTAATCTTGAGGAACAGCCCCCCCCCGGCTGGGACCTCCTCCTCCCTGGCGCCTGGGACCTCCTCCGCCGCCCGAAACCCCTAGCTTCCTTCCCCATGGTGAAGGAGGGGGGCGGCCCGGGATGGAGGGGAGGGAGCAGCCGACGGGGGGAGGGACGGCCGGGGACCTTCGACGATGGGGAGGAAGAGCTGCGTCGCCCCGGCGCAGCCGGGGATCTCGCGGCGCCTACTTGTTTTTTTTTTAGAAGCTCGGGCGCCTTTCGTGGCTGCGCCGAAAGTGCCACGACGGGATAGAGCGGGCCGAGCGACGGGAGAGCGACGGGATGGGAGCGGAGCTGGAGTCCTATGTATAGAAAGGGGCAATTTGGTCATTTGGGCTGCCACTTCTTTTCTTTTCTATTTATTTTTCGCATTTTAATCGCACCGACGCGTGCACGTCGTCAAAACTAAGGGTAGACGGAACGTTCAGACTGAAAAAATGGAGGGTAAAATTGCCAAGTTGAAAAACAGAGGGTAAAAACGCCTTTAGGCTATAAAAAGAAGGGTAGATTCACCGAATTCCCGTATATAAAAAGAACTTGGTTTTAACGTCAACGCCAGAAGCTTGTCCATTGAAATACATTTAAATTTAGGTACACAAATAGATGTTCACACACACACACATTCACACAAATGGAAATTCACACACACACACACACACACACACACACACACACATTCACACTAGCACATCCGCACACACTCACAGCATGCCTACTATAGAATATAGAGATATTTATCTGTATATGGCTCTGAAAGTAAGGCATCTTCCTTGTGTGTGTGGTTTTTTTTTTTTTTTTGAACTTACCTATGTGATCCGAAAATAAAGATGTCTTAAAAATATGGCCTTCTGTGAGCTTCGCACCTAACGGTGTCAAGTCAAGGTAACAATATCATTTTACCTCCGCCAAAAAAAAGTAGAATTTAGCTTCTCTCTTTTTTTCTTTGAAATACGAGTGCACAAATAAAGTTTCTTTGCACGGTTAGTTAAGGTATATATATGATGTGGTAGTTTTGAAAACAATGGCATGAAACTCTCCATTGAAAATAGCCTAATAATGGCATTTTACATTCCATTTTACATTAGAGTATTATTGTAGTGCAGCAGTTGGGTACTTTTTAGGTTACTTTACAAGGCAGGGTGAGTAATTTGATACTAGTATATGGTTTACTTTAGCTACTTTATAATAGCATAGTTGGATAATTTTTCATACTATAAATAGAGTACATTTAACTATTTGAACTTTTGCATCAATCTATATATATTTCTCACAAGTTTTAATGCTACAAGAGTTAAGTGCTAGAAGTTTACATACACATTTAGTAATAACGACTTTTAGAAATTTCTTATGCACCATGTATATTATTGTCAATGGACCAGAGGCTGACTCGAGCCATAGCATGCATTTGGTTTGGGGCGAGTTGGATTTGGATGGTCCCATCCATGTTTTTTGTGAAGAGAGTACAGGACCATCCCACCTATGTGTTTGGTATGAAGGCTTTGGAGGGGGCGGATGGATGAGGGTGACGAAGGGGAGCAGAGGAGGAAGGCGAAGGAGCTCAAGGCCAAGGCAATTGGAGCGTGGGAGAAGGGAGGGTCGTCCTACATGAATTTGGACAAGCTAATCCAATCTTTGGTTTCATGATTGATTAATCAACATGTGACAATTAATTAGTTTTTTCTGAATAAATATGTCACGCCGTGGCCTTCAGTGCCTAACAATACGTAGAATTGCAACTGGGCACACGTTGTATTGATGCACAGAACAGAGTACACCGAAACAGAGCCTGGGCTCACCACTATCCTATCCTATGCACTATGCAGTAATCTTCATTGCACACCAAAACAGAGCATACTTTATTGTTGCAATAATTTGTCCCTGTGTGTTTTTTTCGCCTTTCCATGTTTGCAGTTTCATGAGGCGGGTACATTGGTCTACCGGTCCCTAGGGGAAGATCCTAGATTGCAGGAAGATCCTAGATTGCACTGGCAAAGTAGTAATAAATTCTGGAGATCAGCAAGCCAGAGTAGTAATAATTTATGGAAAAAAAAAAAGAGTTCAGTTTGTTGGGTTCGGTTTGGGTCGATCCAAAGTCTTAAGTATGTGGCCACTTAGATCCTATTTGTAACATTTCTATGTTGCTTTTGCTTGTTTGTTTCACCTATTCTGGCTTCTACCAACCCAGTCGAAAAGCTAAAACAAAACAACTTAGGGTCTCTTTGGTTGGGCTTCTAAACCTGTTTTTGTTTTTGTAAAAGCCAACAAAAAGACCCAAAATGTCACAAATGCTTTTGCCCAAAAATACCTTTTATTCCAATACAAATTAAAAAGCAGCCCGGACCCTGCTTTCACTTACTTTTGTGGTCAAAATTACACGCAGTGCCACCCAAGCCTGCTTTCACCTACTTTACTTGTTTTGGCTAGTTTTTGAAAAAGTGAAAAAATTAACTTAAGATGAAATGAATTAAAATCTGTAAGCCGGCTAGGAGTGGGAGTAGCTTTTTTTGATACGCTGATAAGCTAAGAATTTATTAAAAAACTAACGTCAGCCAAATAAAGCCAACTTTCAGCTAAAAGCTATAGCTCAAGCAAACACACCCCCTAAAAACTAAGCCAAATAGTAATTGACCTTTGAGACTTGTTTGATTGCATTCAAATTCACCTCAATCCACGTGAGTTGAGATTGCGTGGGATATATAATTAACTATTTTTCATCTTAATTTCTTATAAGCCCCTTGGGTAACTTATAGTCATAAATTAAGTTACCGTTCAGGTTTTGCACTTCTTTCATTAGGATAGGATAGAACAAACAACCATTTTTCCTTTTCTTTTATGAGCCCTTTTACGGTACTTGATTTTGCCTCCCATTGTCTCCCCTAATTTTTTTCAAGTGAAAGGGTAACATAGTCATTCAACCCCATGAGCTGTTCGCGTTCGCAGACTCCACCAACGTGGTCCTTATGCTGCTGGGCACGCCGGGGCCGTGGCCAACGGTGCCGCGATGCCCTTCATGACCGTGCTCTTCGGCAACCTCATCGACGCCTTTGGCGGCGCGGCCATCCACGACGTCGTCAACAACGGGTGTCCATGGTCTCTCTCGACTTCATCTACCTCGCCATCGCCTTCTTTGTCCGTGAGTTCACCTCTTACACCCCCAAGAGCCGGGCGAAAGCACGCCGCGACGGGAGACTAACCCCGCTCGTCGTCCGTTCGACCAGAGGCTTCATCGCCGCCTTCGTGCGGGGCTGGCCGCTACCCTGCTCATGATGGCGACCATCCCGCCGCCGTCGTGGGCGGGCGCGTCATGTCCAACGTCATCACCAAGATGGCATCCATTGGCCGTGCAACCTACGCGGAATCGTCGGTGGTGGTGGAGTAGACCATCGGTTCCATCAGGACGGTGAGCACACAACTGAACCCTTTATAAAAAAAAGATTAAAATAATGCAATTTCCGCCCATTCTTAATCCCTCCATTTTATGGAGGCAACAGGGAGGCAATTTTTGCTCCTATGGCCCACCGTTATAGACACAACATGAGGCAATTTTTGCCCTACGTGCTTTTGCCTCTCATTGCCTACAACCTTTGTAGCCGTCGGATCGGCCGCTCAAGATCGATATGAGCCATCGATTTTTTTTCTCAATTATTGTAAAATTTTTTTTTTTTATATATATGGGCATCTTTCACAAATGTATTCATACGGCTAAACTTTTTCTTTTATATACATGAGAATCGAACCGGAAGTAAGCTTGTTTAGATACCTAGGTTTAGTGCATCCAAACAGGAGCTAATAGTTATGTTAATTTTAGTTAGTCTTCAACTAGTTATTAGCCAACTACCTAGCCAATCATAACTAATTTAAGCTAACTTTTATCCTTAACAAGTAACAAGTAATGTGTATAACATGCCCTAATAAGGTTGACTAGGCCTTACAGTCGGATGCCTCTTCCATTGCCAATCGGTTTTAAGTCATTTTTATATTCCAAATTTATAAAAATATATTTTTTTTCACATAAAATCAATAATTATCTAGTTTATGGTGTATTAATTCACGCTAATATGGTTCCATAATCTTAATATTTCTTTCTATAAATTTGACTAACTTCAAAAAAATTTATTTTAAAACTCTAAAAATTAATTTAGTCGAGAACACATGGAGTATTTTATTAGAGAAATACTTGTGGTCTTAATTTACACACCTTATACTTCAAGGAGACAAATTAATTTTGAATTTAAGGAATATATATAAGAATATTCGAATATATATGATTAGATTGATCACATCATAGTATATTTTACGATTGCTGGAAAAAAAAAACAAGAACCATTGATTCGGCGACATCTACGGTTAAAAATTACTGTAAGAGGTACCAAAAAGGTGGGACTAAACTTACAAATATTTGGGTCCAACTTTTAAAATTTTACTTAACAAATTTAAATTTATTGACTGCTCAAACATGAGCCAGGGGAGGACAGCTGGATCGCACATCGAAGTGCCAACTAATCACTCGATGCCTTCACTGACCGACCACTAATCACTGTCCGTTGACCAAGTGGACGGAGCTAGTCTCCTCTGCTCTTCCTCCATGCTTTCCTCTTCCTCCAGTCACTCCTGCAGTGTTGCGTGGCGAGAAGCTCCTGGTTTTCCTTCAGGTCTCTTCCAGGCTCCAGCAGGTTAGTTCTTCCGGAAGATCCACCTCTTTGTCGAAATGCTTAATACTCCTATTTTTACACTTTGCGCATCTCCTGTTAGTTCCTAGCGCATCAGATCTACAGCATAGAGGAAATACAGATTTTGTGTCAAGCGGAAACGCAAACAACAAGCAGCCTGTTTCGATATTGCAGATTTGAATCTTCGATTAATCATGTGCCCCTGATGTGCGTTTGCATACTATAGTATCCGAAAAACAGGCGGGTATGCGGTTAATCTATAGGAAGTCTTGAGATACTTCTATGTTTCCACCGGAATCGTTGCTCCAAAAGGAACTTGCAAGTCTTTTTTTTTTTCTTAAACTAATCTAAAATCGATTTTTTTAGATGTATCTAAAATCGAATTTGTTTACTGGAATACACTTGTTCTAGAAATTGGTGACATTGCAGTTCAGTTTTTTACTCTGTGACTATCAAATGCATCAAGATCCCCTTATTTGCAACAAAACTGTTCACTCTAAGCTTCAGTAATGGGGCAGTCATTAGCCAACCACTGCTATCTCTGTGTTTGGAATCATTGTTTGCTGTTTTATTATTTGATTGATTAATTTTCTTAGTTTCGCCCACCATTATGCACATTGCATTTGTTTCTGGTAACAGTTGCTTACTAGCGCCTTTTTCTGTTCTAAGTCCTATATTCTTCATCAGAGAGTTCAATTTATTTATTGTTTGCCAGGAAAAAATTGCAGTCGGTTTGTAACTTACATAAATGAGTGATCAACAAGCAAGTGAAGTTGAACTTCTGGAGCACATATTTGCTGATGCGAGCAAGGATCCCATCCAGATATCATATGGACTAATTAAGTCCATCACAAAAAACTTTGCTCAAGTGATTGGTTATGGTGGATTCGGTGTTGTTTACCTGGTATGCTATCGGTCTTGATTGCCTTGCTAGTGGTAATCTGTCATATAATGGCCTGTGCAGAGTAAAATGTTCAGATCATTGCTTACACGTTACATGCTCTGTGCTAAACAGGGAGCTCTTAAAAATGGGATGGTTGCTGTGAAGAAGCTTTCCCAGTCAACGACGGATCTTTCTAACACACAATTTTTAGAGGAGGTTAGATGTCTAAAGAGGGTAAAACACCAAAACATTGTAAGATTTCTGGGGTATTGTGTAGAATCGCATGGGGAACTGATGGAAATAAATGGAAAACTTGAGATTGCTGAGGTACCACAAAGGTTACTCTGCTTCGAGTATGTACCGAACGGAAGCCTTCACGATTATCTTCAAGGTATAAAGCCTGCTGCACTGCATCGTTCCTCCTCATTTGAGCTAATGAACCCTATGGAATTAGCTATTCCTTCACCATGCCATGTTAGACGTGGCTAGCTTTCAAAGTTTATAATCACTAAACTATGTACAGTTACTGCAATGATTTAAATAGTTTCTGAATATTTAAGCAAGTGCTGAAATCATTTAATATACTGGGAATGATATGAATGTGAAATATAACTTTCATCACAATGTGCATATCATGTGTACCATGTGGATTATCTTAGTAATGTCATAAATACGACATAAAGTAAAAACTAATTGAACTATTTATCTGGTGTATTTGTTATCCAGAAATAATGAATGTGGAAGCTCATTAACAGTGAAATTCTATATTCAGATTTGACAATGATAGAAAACATTAATCATTTTTCTGCTCCTGTCTTCACTTTTACAGAGAAACCTTATGGATTTGAATGGAATATTCGTTATCAAATAATTAAGGGAATTTGTGAGGGTTTACGTTATCTTCATCAAATACGCATTTATCATCTGGATCTCAAACCTGGAAATGTGCTGCTGGGTACTCAAATGGAGCCAAAAATTACAGATTTTGGTGTCTCAAGGTGCATTGATGAAAATCAAAAGTCTACGGTAATTACATCCAATCTTTATGGAACACTGTAAGCTCATCCTCTTGGACCTCATTTCATTCGTTGAAATGAAACTGTGAATTGTGCCATCATGCTTCAAAGCATATTGTTTCCTGCAGGGGATATATTGCACCAGAATTAATTGATAAGAAAACAATATCATTCAAGTCAGACATATTCAGTTTGGGCATTATCATGGCCAGATTATTGACAGGGAGTAATGGGAGTATTACTGAAAACGTAAGAATAACTTATCTAACCTTTCTTGCTACATTTTCAAAATAGAATATTCAGATTGTTACTTTTATTATATAAAAAATATGTTCAAGTCAAGCTTTGAAGTCCTGAATATTACCCACATTGAAAGTTACAGCAGTTTTCATCGTTGCAAACAGAATTGGCTGGAAGTCAAGGCTAGCAGTTCTGTGCTTCCAAGGTCAAGTAATTGCTGAATCTCGTTGAACGTTTAACATGTAACTGCTGAATCTCGTTGAACGTTTAACACCCTGAACCCTGTTTCTGTGGCTTCGCTTCTCCAGGACATACTGTTGCGTGGAGCCATTTTTATCTCTTTTTAAAGTAAATTAGGAGCCGATGAAATCATTTTTTCTTCACCAGGACATACTCCTCTATGCACTGTAGCTAGGAGCCGAGGTCACACAAGCATAATAAACAGTCCTAAGGTTTCGCTGTTGAAGCTTTGGCCAGATGATGATAAAAGCATGGAGCCAAGGGCATTGAAGATAGCCCCTTGCACACCAATGATTTTTTAAATAGTATAAGGGCTCTCACCTATCTGTCTATCATATTAAGGACTAGTATACAACATTTAGACCCCCAGTAAGATGATCTCATTGCCAATTTTCATATGAAAAACATATCCCCTACGTCCCTAACCTAGGAAATTAGTACAGATTCTGTTAGGCTATGAATCTTCGGCACCTTCATCTCCTAGCCCCAAAGGTTACATGGAGATGGACATCTAGGAGGTGTGATATGTTATTGACTACAAGAACCACCCGTCAGGTCCTGAAGGTACATCCTAGGTCTCAAAGGTACGTGTTGAATCCCAGAGTTGCGCCTCAAGTCTCAAGGCACTCATCAGTTGTCTATTTTTTTTTTTTTTTTTTTTTTTTTTTGTGGTGAAAGTTTCCAATGAGGTCCAAGTCCTAGACTTCGCATAGATGCTTGCATTCAGTTGTAGGTGAATGTTGGCATAGATGCTCGCATTCAGTTTTAGGTGAACGTGCATTTGGATTTGTGAGTTTAGTTTCTTTGAGATGTTTATAATGGAAGGTATGTTTCAATAAAAAGTTGTTTACTATACTAAATGTGTATTTTTAATCTTGAGAGGCATATTAGCCTCTTAATTAGTAACGTGTATTTTCTGTTACTTCATGTTTTACTATTATACATTCTATCATACCCATACTATATGTTTGAATTTTGCAGTGGCATGAAGCATTAAATACAGACTGCCAACAAATGAAGAGATGCATTGAAGTAGCAAAAGATTGTGTCAAAAACGATCCTTATGAGAGACCCACCATTGCTAACATAGTCCATAAGCTTAATGAGACAGAAACCAAAACTCAAAAGATTCCTCAAGTTGTTAATGAGCCGAGAAATGACCCAAGCTCTTCATTACATCAGGTATGATGGTTCAAGGCAACAGTCAATGATTATCTTCTTTTTTGTGCTGGATATACGTCTTTTTTTGCTTTGAACTACAGGTTGTTAAAAGATTCAAGGCACTGTCTGTACAAACTCTTCATGAATATTCTAGGTATACACATGCTATTTTTGTTACTAAGTTGCTATGCCAGTTCGACATAGGCGCTTATAGGTTCACCATATATTATTGTATACTCTTATATTTTCTTAATTTGCACAAGCCTGGTTTCCTTTTTTCTTCTGTTTTCTCAGAAGAACCAGGTAATATATAATGTCAAGATAGTTCTTATCTAATTGATGAGATTCAATTGCATTAACTACTATATGTTACCTTATAATGATCTGATTTTGCCAGTCATATACTCACATGCAAATGATGGTTAGTAGCTAGCTGAATCGACCCATATCGAATTTCTCTTGCTTGTTGGGTTAATAATGTGCAACAAATTGGATGTATAGAGCACCAATTGCATTAATTTATTTATGTTTCCCATTGCCATCTAACCACCCAAATAACTAAAAAACACTAGTCTGATTAGGGTATTGGTTTTGAATAATCTACTACTTACATGGTGCCAATGAATGACTGAACAAAAAAGATTTGGGCATTTTAAGGAATTGTGAAGCTGTACTGGCTAGTTTGCTCTATTTAGGAAGCTACCTGATTTTTCATAATGACTAACTTTGACCACATCATTTACATAGATTTGCCGATATATATGAGGATCTAAATGTGTTGGAGCATATAGTTGAAGGAAGCGAGAAGCCAAGTAATCTGTCGTATCCACTTTTTACAATTCATCACTGAGAACTTCTCCGATAAGCGAAAGATTGGTCATAATGATCTCGAGAATGTTTCAAGGTAAAATTAATCTTTTTGTTGGACTTCTCCAACAAGTTTCCATACAGCATAGCTGGACTTCATATGATCATGGTCACGTTAACACATAAGGTTATTAAACAGGGTATCATTCAGATAGTTGTTGTGACAAGGCTTCCAGGGAGCCTCAATATTAACGATGGGGTGTTTCATCAGCAGATTGGAAATATGATGATGGCTCGGCACCAAAATGTATTGCGGTTTCTAGGATACTGTTCTTATGCAGTAGAAAAGAAGGTAGAAATAGGTGGTGATATTGTCATTGCTGAGAAAAACGCGAAAGATTGCTCTGTTTCGAGTATTTAAGCAAAGGAAATCTTGGCAAACATCTTTCTGGTATGATAATATAAATATAAGCTGCATTTACATATATAATACATTTAATATAATCATTTTACTAATTTCGTTTTATAACCTTCATTTTTTTGCTGGTTCTTCATTTTATTTCACTATTGATTTGTAAACATCAAACTCAGAAAGCACAAAATGCCCATTTGGTAGATGCATACAGTACATTCATATTGTTATTTTATTTCTCAGATGAACTAAGTGGACTTGAATGGCATACACGTTATCAGATAATTAAGGGAATCTGTGAAGGTTTGTGTTATCTTCACAAGGAAAAGGATATCATTCACATGGATCTCAAACCTGCAAGTATCCTACTAGATGATGACATGGTTCCAAAGATTGCAGATTTTGGTATATCAAAACTCTTATGTACGAAGTGATGAACGTCTGCGGCAGCTGTAAGTTAAACACTAGAGTAGGCTAATTCGTAAGTTTCCATAGATTCATCACTCTTGTTTGCCGGTGAGAAATTGGAAATTGCTAAGATGTATAGGTAGTAATTGTTTTTCTTTTTCTTCCTCACTGCATGGTTGTCATGGTCGGGCGTGCATACACCGGGCGCCACGGGGCCCGTGATGTGCGCCGAGCCCAGAACGCCGCAGCTGAGCGCGGTGGCGAGGGCGCAGGGGAGGGGACGCGCTGGGCGTGGTCACCACCAGTGGCTAGGAAGGAAAGTAGGGACAGTTTCTATTGTTAGTACCTAAATTAGTGGATCTTGGTTAAGGCCCTTGGCCATATATTCTTGTAAGAGACTCCGGTTTGGAATAAAGCAAAGTATCGTCTTCCTGATCTCTCTCTTCCTTTCTACCAAAGCCGGCGACGTGGGGGCATAACCCTACCGGAGACAATGGGCCACGACTACGTATTAGGACAGTACCAATCACTACTGCCTTCAAGCAAATTGCAGAGCAAGACCTGACTGCTACAGCAGTCAAGGTTACTAATGGCTGCAAGCATTTGCATAGCAACTTTCAGACTTAGACTAAAGACTTGACTGCTACAGCAGTCAAGGTCTTCTCCTTCTAATTTCCATGAAAGCCAATAGGGCTGCTTGTATCATGAAAGGATCCATCAGGATCATGTGTATTATATATATCCAGCAACCTCCCCACATTGGGGTGTGGTGTGTGATTCATATTCCTTTCTACATGGTATCGGCTGTCCAGGCCTAAGTCTACTCACCCATCCTTCCTTCCGCTGCTGCACCACCACCCAGGCTGCACCCTCCCCCCACCCTAGTCACCATGACTGTTCCTACCCTCTCCAATGGCACCTCTGCTGCCCTTACCTCTGACTCTGCCTCCTCTGGATCAGCACCAGCAGCCTTCTCCATCCCCCCCTACGCCACCATCTCCGTGAAGTCCCATGTGCCGATAACCCTCGAGTTGAAGCGCCCTAATTTCACTCGCTGGTCATCATTCTTCCTCTCCCTCTGCGGCAAGTTCGGCCTCCTCCTACAAGTCGATGGCACGCCAGGAGGCGCACCCCACTAATGCGGCATGGGTCTCTCGCGACTCCTGTGTCCGAAATTGGCTTAGCACCGTAGGGGATGATGTCCTCGACCTAGCCGAAGCACCAAATCGGGCCGCCCGTCAACTCGGGCGGCGATCTCCGACATCTTCCAGGCAAACAAGGCCTCTCGTCTTTGTCTTCCGAGTCACGACTCCACTCGATGACTCAGGCGACCTCTCCATTGACGCCACGCGAGGAGATGAAGACCACCGCCCGATGCCTTGCGCGGCGTCGGTTATACCACATCGACTCACGGCTGGGTCCTCAACCTATCATGCGTGGCCTCAATCCCCGCTTCTCCCACCGCCCGACAACATCGCGGACTCCAATCCGGCGCGACTTCGCCACCGCCCGTGAACGGCTCGTTCTCAAGGAGCTCCACCTTGCCAACGAGGGCCAAGTCACTTCCCAGATCGCCCTCCCGCGGGCACTCACTTGTGGCTCTACCGCCATGCGTCCATGTTCGGCCGGGCGCCTCTAGCGGCGGGCGACCAAACACCACGGCGGCCGAGCATCCGGCCCGGCACCGGCGGCGGTGGTGGCGGCAATCGTTATCGGCGTGGGTCGTGGCGGTGGTGGCTCATTCCGGGGGGCGGTGGCTGGCCCACCACTGCAGCCCCGGGGTTTTGCTTCTCTCCCGGGCACCCAACGGTACACCCCTCCACAGGCCCACACCACGTTCGCCCCAAAGACAAGACTCGATGGCGCCCTCCTCGGCAAAGTGCCGGTCCCCGGAATCAGGCTAGACTTGTTGCTGCCCTCGAACCACCTATCGGTCCAGGGGTTCCAACACCTCGGGTCCTTGACACGCGCCTCTACACACATGTCTCCTTCGGATGGTATCTTTTTCTACCGCCTCCCTCACTCTGACTCCTTCATTACTATTGGTAATGGCAATAACATTTCTATTTCCTGTCGTGGCACTTCTACCCTGTCAGCAGCAAACACTACCTTCCAACTTAACAATGTCCTTGTTGCTCCTGCTTTAGTGCGCAATCTTCTTTCTGTTCGTCAATTCACTCGCGACAATTCATGTTCCATTGAATTTGACGCTCTTGGTTTTTCTGTTAAGGACCTACAAACGGGACGCATGATTCTTATTTGCAATAGTGGTGGGGACCTCTACACCATATCGCCCACGCCACCAGCCCACACCAGAACCTCGCCACCTCGACCATGCTATTGCATCATCGTCTTGGACATCCGAGTTCGGCTACACTTGCCACCCTACAGACCATGTCTGCCATCTCCTGTAATAAGCAACCGCGGTCTCTCTGCCATGCATGTCAACTTGGCAAACACACCCGGCTCCCATTCAGTAGTTCTACTTTTGTCACTAGCTGCCCCTTTGAGTTACTTCACTGCGATGTATGGACATCCCCTATTTTAAGCAAGTCTGGTTTCAAATATTATATATCTTGTGCTGCTTGATGACTATTCTCATTTTCGTTGGACTTTTCCATTATGCCACAAATCGAGGTTCATCTCCATCTTCGCGATTTCATCGCCTTTGCTCGTGACGCAGTTCAGCATCACCCCTAAAGCGTTTCGGGCTGATAATCGGCACCGAGTTCCTCAACCGTGCCACCACCGACTACCTCTCCGACCACGGTATCGCCTTGCGCCTCTCCCGCCCTACACTTCCCAACAAAATGGCAAAAGCTGAACGCATACCCATTGCCCTCAACAACACCATCCGCACCTTGCCGCTCCACGCCTCCAAGCCACCACTATCTTTGGTCGAAGCCTTGGCGGCGACCACATACATGCTCAACCGGCGCCCTCCACTTCCATACGACAAGCTATTCCCTACCAAATCCTCCACCAGCAGCTCCCTGGGATTACTCCTCCCTTCGTGTGTTCGGTTGCCTTTGCTACCCAAACCTTAGTGCCACGACATCCCACAAACTCTCCCTCGTTCGACCCCTCGTGCGTGTTCCTCGGCTACCCTTCCTCTCACAAAGGGTATCGCTGCTGGACATGGCTACTCGGCGTGTCATAGTGTCACGTCATGTTGTGTTCGACGAGACTATATTTCCCTTTCTTTGTCAGCCGACGGCGGCCTCCGTGCCATCATCACTTGACTTCTTGATGCGGGGGACTCCACCACGGCGGCTACTCCACCTACTCGGCATTGAGTGCCCACCGCGCCTCTCCCTAGCGGTGAGGCTGCTATTCTTGGACTCCCGGGACCCGCGATCATCTATCTTGCGAATGCGGCTTCCGGGCGGGTCGGTGCACCCCCACTCCGCGTCCGGCGGGATCGGTCGCTTTGGCGTCACCTATCGGGGCAGCCCACAATTGCGCACCTCCCAAGAAAGACCAGAGCGCCTTGCATCAAGACTCGCGGCAGCCCCCCCGTGGTGCCTCCGGAGGTGCCTCCGACGCCTCTGGCCGCACCCTCACGACCGGCGACACGGTGCAGACCGGCACCATGCTTCCTGGGCCGACTACTGCGGCTTCTCCACGACGGCCTCCCAATTCCGACCAACTACCGCGGCCGCCCTTGCCGACCCCAAACGGCGGGTCGTGATGTCGGGCGAATATGATGCCTCGCCACCAATGGGACTTGGCGCCGCACCGGCGGTACCCAGGGTGCCAATATTGTCACCCGCAAGTGGTCGTTCAAACACAAATTCCACTCCGACGGCACGCCTCGGGCATTGGCGCGTTGGGTCGTCCGCGGCTTCTCCCGGAAGTCGGCATCGACCACGACGAGACCTTCAGCCGGTTGTCAAACCGCAACGATCCGCACCATCCTCGCCATCGCCGCCTCCGCTCCTCGCCCATTCATCACCGGATGTAAAGAACGCCTTCCCTCCACGGCCACCTCGAGGAGACGGTCTATTGCCAAAGAACCGTCGGCTTTGTCGACCCGTCCCACACGACTATGTTTGTCTGCTGCGCGAAGTCCTTGCACGGACTCAAGCAGCGCCACGGGCTTGAATCGTCACGGCTACATCCGCACCATTGGCTTCACTGCGTCCCAAGTCTCGACCTCCCCTCTTCGTGTATAAGGAGGACGACGACACCGCCTTTCTACTCCTCTACATCGATGACATCATCCTTACAACGTCCTCCCCGCAGCTACTCCAAAGACGTCATGGCCCGCCTCCACTCGAGTTCGCCATGACGGACCTCGGCGACCTCCATCATTTCCTCTCGAGGATTGCCGTGACACAAGATCGCTCCGGCCTATTCTTATCTCGGCGCCCGACGCCGTCGACCTCCTCCACGGCCAGGCATGTCCGAAAAGCCACCCAACTTCCACGCCGGTGATGCATGGACCAGTTTTGCGCCCACCGATGGTGCCCCCCAGTGTCCGACCCCTCCCATGCATCGGCCTTGCAGGGCGCTTCAAGACCTCACCCCGACTTCGCCTGACTTGGCCTTTGCCGCTCGCCAGGTATGCTTGTTCATGCATGACCCGCGTGAGCCGCACATGGCGCCGATCAAGCGCATCCTACGGTATGTGAAGGGCACACTCCGCCGGCCTCCATCTAGGCACCCCGGCACAATCAACCAAATCACCACCTACTTAGATGTCGACGGGCCGGGCCGCCTGACACCCGCCGCTCCACCTCCGGCTTCGTGTTTTCCTCGGCGACAATGGTGTCTTGGTCATCCAAACGACGGACCACGCAGATCCCGCCTAGCGCCGAGGCTGAATACGGGCAGTTGCGCATGTCGTTGCCGATTGTTGTTGGTTACGACAACTTCAGCAGAACTCCACATCTCAGTCCCATTGGCTACAAAGTGGTCTCATCGCGACAATGTTAGCGCCATCTACATGATCGCTAATCCTGTCCACCACCGCCGTACAAAGCATATAGAGATCGACATCCACTTCGTTCGCGAAAAGGTGGCCTTGGGGCAGATTCGCGTCCTCCACGTTCCTTCAGCACACCAGTTTGCAGATATCATGACTAAAGGTCTTCCCCCTGTGCTACTGTTCACTGATTTTCGGACCAGCCTCTGCGTCCTTGATCCTCCTACCGCTTTGATTGCGGGCGGGTATTAGGACAGTACCAATCACTACGGCCTGCAAGCAAATTGTAGAGCAAGACCTGACTGCTACAGCACTCAAGGTTACTAATGGCTGCAAGCATTTGCATAGCAACTTCCAGACTTAGACTAAAGACTTGACTGCTACAGCAGTCAAGGTCTTCTCCTTGTAATTTCCATGAAAGCCAGTAGGGCTGCTTGTATCATGAAAGGATCCATCAGGATCATGTGTATTATATATATCCAGCAACCTCCCCACATTGGGGTGTGGTGTGTGATTCATATTCCTTTCTACACTACAAACTACGTAGTCGGGGACCGGCTACCTTGGGCACCAGTGCCCTTGACAATGGTTCTAGTGTGAGTGGAGAACAAATGCTTTGTATGATTCATGTTAATTGTCTTTTTCTTCCTCGCTTCCGAAACATTCTTTGTTATTCAATATAATATCATGCAAGCTTACCATGGAGTTCGTTGAAAAACTCATTCCACTTTGAGGCATATGATTGATTTCCATGTTTGGAATGGTGCATTTCTTCTTTCTGTGCATTTTTATACCTTCCCTTTTCTTTATGTCAAGAACTTTCATTTTTATCATGCAGTGGATACTCGGCTCCAGAGAAGATTTCTGATGGCGTGACGTCACGTAAGGCAGACATTTATAGTCTGGGTGTCGTAATCACAGAGTTGGTGACTGGAAGTAAGACGAAGCCTAGTATTACTAATGTACGTGTGATTTGTCTTGTTTGACTTGAACCCTTTTTCATAAACCATGCCAACATTATTTTTTCTGCATATTTATGCATTTTTAACAATACACCCAAACTACAATAATCGTTTATTGCATTGGCAAAAGCTATGGAAGTCTTGTTTATAATAAAAACTTTTAGAAAGTTGCACAAACAACTGCAATCTTCTGTGAAGGGTAACAAAGTCTTCGACCAAAATTTTGGCTGGTGCTATTCAAACCTTTAATTTTGCTGGGCGAGGCTAATGTTTTAGTCTTCTTTAATCTGACCAGGAAAATGTGGGCCAACTACATATTGCAAGGGTTATAACACAGCAGGGGCATCGTGTTAATCAATACTTTGGCTGATTTTGTCAATGATTATTGATGATGGAGCCACTGCACTAGCCACTAGATGCTCAATATTTTTGCTCAATTACCACCAACCCCTTAGGTTTCAAATTATAAGAGTTAGACCTTCAATTTCCTTTCTCTGTCCTATTCAAGTGCTGGGCAACACCAACCAACCAAAAAAAAATTAAGTCTCCATCCACAAAACACACATTGTGTCTACTAATTGTCCCATATCAAATGCACATTCAACAAAGGGGCAGCTGAAGAAAGAAAAACTGCACTTTTGGTTTGTTATGAAATTATAAGAGTTTGATTGTGCATGACAAAGAGCTGCACTTTTCCTAGCTCTGACAAAATAATTTGGCCATGTTACTAGGCAAAATGACAATTTCATAATATGAGTTTGACAAAATTTATACTTAGGTTTTTTCTTCTAGTATCCATCAAGGATCGCTTTGATTTTTTTTCCCTGGCACTGTAGATTTTACAAGAAATTATCACTATAATATGTGGTTCAGAAATATTTTGGTCCTATAATTTTAGGATGCTTGAGTTTGGCATCAAATGATAAAATTATGGAGTTACCCATATAGTTTGATGAACTCCAAATGGTGTGCCTTCATGGTAATTTGTACTAAATATCCAGTTACTATTCTTAGTCAACTCAGATAAATGGCAGGTACTTTGTAGATGGAAACAAAGGTGGAACAAATCAGGAAAATATGCGCCATCAGTTCATCAGGTGACAAAATGCCTGAATTGGCTCAAAGCTGCTTGCACAAAGACCCAAACAGAAGACCATTTGTATGGGATATAATACGTGAGCTCAACAAACTGGATAAAGAAGATTTATGTATTTGATCAGGTAAGTTCACATATGCTCGCATAAAACCGACAACCTACTTAAAAGTCGTCTCTTGATAGGGGCAGTGAGTATATCGCCTCTTAATTAATATATCTCTTGATTCTCAGGTAAACCTTTGTTGCATGGAGAACATATTTGGAACTGGTCACGTGAGCTTTGATATGAATAGGAGACTGGACTGGATGCTCAGTTGAGAAGAAATGTGGCACCCATGAACGCTTTGAGCTCACTCTCGTGTGGAACATACTGCTGGAAAAATGTCATCCAGTGACGATGCAAATCAATGCAGATGGGCCAACTATGGGTTGGTTTGGATCACCACGCAACAATGTTGCAACAAATGCATATGGCGCCACTACTATATGGGAATCACCTTAATCTGACAACAATAATCTCTAAAAGATTCAAAATGCCTATCTAGATTCTTTGACATAATATAATAATCCGACCAGTGGATTATTTGGCCAGTAATCATATCCAACAAAAACCCAGCACCTATAGTCTAGGGTACCAAATTAAACCAGATTATTGTGGACTGTCCACTTCCTTCGTCCCAATAAAAGAGTCGTTTTAGACTCGGGCACACATACCAAGGAAAGACCTATTTCCTTCGTCCTAATTTAAGTGTCGTTTTGGGTGTTTGTGCTGCAAGCTTGACTCGGTTTGTAGAAAATACGCACAAGATTTGTATCTCCAAATAAATCTGTTAAAAAAAACTAGATCAAATGATCTTTCCAATGATACTATTTAGGTAATGTAAATATTAATATATTTTAATATCTATTTAGTTAAAGTTATTTCTCGTGAAGCGAGAATGACGATTATTTTGAGACGGAGGGAGTACCACTCGCCGGAAACTCTCTCCTTCCCTCCCACGCTTCCTTTGTCGGCGTCACACCAGGTCTTATTCCTCCCTACCGCGTGGGCCACGCCCACCCCTCATACAACTCGTCTCCAATGGCTTGCACGCTGTGCCGCCCACCATTCCCGGATCCGGAGCCTCGGATGGCTGGCGAGCTCGCCGGTGCGTTGGCCAAGCCCGACCTTCTAGCACTTGCTCTCGAGAGCACCTCCGCTTGATTTGTGCGTCGCCGGCCATGGGAGGGACAAGGGGAGCGCCATGGCTGGAGCCAGGGGATGGGGTAGCCGCCGGCCATGGGAGAGGCCGGGGCAGCGTAGCTGTTGCTCCTTTGCATGTCCTATGCACCTACAGGATTTGGGCAGCCGCCCGCCATGCGATGGGGCAAGGGCAACGCTGTGTCTAGAACCAGGGGATGGGTATGGTGTAGCCGCCGACCATGGAAGGGAAGATCCTCCGCTGGAGATCTACTCGTTGTTAGAATGATGGCCGGCAGAATGCCTCCGTCTGGGGTGGCGGCGTAGCCGTGCTGGCTCTCGCGTGGAGGTGTGTGGGGGTGGGGTGGGGGAAGGGGGATGACGGGATATGTAAGAGGGAGAGGATGAGGACCGAGACCAAGGGAGCAGAAGGTAGTGGAGGACTAGAGCATGGATAGGCTGTCAAGCCTAAAACAACACTCTTTACGGTACAAGGTTCAAGTGGTAGAACGATCGTCCTTGTGGGATGGAGGGAGTAGTTATTAATTGAGGATATGACCAAAAAATGGTTTACACATAGGATCCTTGAGTTAGAGAGGTCATAGATGGATGTAATTATTAATTTATTATATTTAGATATAAATATTCACTTTTTAAGAGACAAAGTTGGCTGTGGGACACTCAAAAACATGTAATTGCCTAAAAGGCACACCGCCAACTGGGATATTGACTATGGCACACTTGAAAATTAGGTTCTTCTGCGGTGGGCATTGTCAACAATAGAAAATGAATCTAAAAAAAAAAAAAAGAAAGAAAATATGTGGAAGCCTCTGCCAAAGCCGTCTCGAGAGTCTCCGCTCATCTTGGTGGTGTGAGGCCGCCGAGGCGGCAATCTTTGGCGCCGACCGTGGTCGGCGCCGGCTTGCGCCGACCAGGCAACAGGCCGCGGCCTGTGGCCTCACGACGCCGCCGGGCGGAGACGGAGGCCGGACGCGTCCGGAGGTGGAGAAGGAGGCCGAGGCGGAGACGAGGCGGTGGCCTGAGCACTAACCCTAACCCTAGCCGAGGCGACGACGACGAGCTCGCCGGAATCCCTATTGGATTCTAGCCCGGAGGCGCCGTAGCGAATGTAGGTCATTCGCTTTAAGGCCGAGAGGGCCGGCAGGGCCCCCGAGGCCGTGGAGGAAAGCCATGGAGGCGGTGGAGGCGCCTCGCCGCTCGAGCCGGAGGAGGAAGACGACGGCGGCGGTGTCGCGAGGAAGACTTGAGGTGGGCCGGGCCGTGTCTTCTTGGGCCTTCCCCGGTCGGCGCGCATAACACGCCCCGCCCGGAGGGAGCCAGTGAGAGAGGAGAGCAGAGAGAGATGACGAAACCAGACACATAGTGGAGATGCTAGGGTTTCGTTGTGGGCTGAGGGGCCGAATGGGCTTTGTTCGATTAACTAAGACAGACTTCTTAAGTGACCCACCTCCGAAAATTGAACAAATTGCGGTGGCAGACCTCTTCGGATGCCTGTCTTGGTGAATTGATTTTACTAGGTGTCTTTTTTTTTTTTTTTGCCTTTGCTCACCTCCATAAATCTATTTTACGACATGGGCAATTTCAGTTGTCTTTGTAAATAAAATGTTCGCCTCTTAATGCATTTTGCTGGACTGTTGATTGTGACCGCTGCTGTCGTAAATGAAATCACCCACCTCCGAAAATTCTTAGATATGTTACGAGACGGTTGAATTTTTGTGTCTTATAAAATTTTATTTGTAGTAGTGCATTAAGATATATTTTTTGTTGGTTTTGGGATAGTAGGTAGGCGCAATGACTATTTACCTCCACTTCTTCCTCACTAGTCCTTCGAGAAGATATAGAAGGCCTTGGTGAAGCTAGAAAAGTAGATACTTCCCTCCTACATGGTATTAGAAGTCGTTTAGACAGCGATACTGTCTTCAAAACACAACTTTGACCTCTTATTTATTATAAAAGTATTTATGTAGATGTTATATATGTATACTTTTATCATAGTATTTTTTAAGACAAATCTACTCATACAATTTTCACATTTATAAACTTAACAACTTAAAAGTTATTGATGATTTATATTCCCAATGTTTGACCCAAACCTTGTCCAAAACGACTTCTAATACCAAACCTAGGGAGTATAGAGACTTCTTTATTGAGTTGCATGCACCGACGAGTTTAACGTAAAAGCTTGATGGAAAAGTTGTGCAATTCATTTATATTCCAACATCCTTAACCGCCCTATAATCTTTTATGCATTAGTATATCACTACAAGATAAAAAAAAACATCACGGGTGGTGATAAAGGGCACAGACGCAAAAATTTGGTCCAACACACCTTGGACACCGGCTTTGCAGATGTGGGCGGTAGCTGGTGGCTGATGCTTTCATCTTTTTTTCTTGGTAACGATAATACGGCCGGTTACTCAACTGCTAGTAATAAGTGAGTCTATCAATACGGATCTTGGCAAAACCGGTAGTGATGTCAGATTGGCAACCAATGATGATTATTGATTTTCTAATATAGTGTATCAACAGAAGGTGCCACGAGTGAATCAATTTTTTTGAAGCCTATATTCTGAAAAATTAAAGAGACCTATCCAAGAGTCACAATACGAAGCCGTACAGTTTTATTGGCCCGTTGTTCTTGAGAAAAATTTACATGGGCACTTAGGTAAATAACATCCACACTGAGAAAATGAAAAGGTAGAATGATTTTACACACATAATTCATGTACTCATTTTTTTGATAGCGGATAAAATCTTTCTTCAGGCCATTTCAAAGAAGAGGCATCGGTCCAAATCATTATACAAATGCTTACTTAATCCATGAACTAAGCTTAACAGTAAAAGTTAATATGAAAAGAAAAAAGAAAAGACCAACAATTAATGGAGCTGAAAAGGTCCATCGACCTTGACGCTAAGCAGGATTCATCTACTCATAGGGTCCGTTCGAGTCATCCTGTAATGGTGACGATTGGATATAACCAAAAATCTATTCTCCAGTCAATGGGGATTATTGCAGAAACATAGGAGAGAAGTTTATTTATTTATTTTTTATTTTTTTTTTTTGTTGCGAATACGCACGAGTGTGCATATATTTGTATTAAGAAGAAGCTGAGTTATGTACAAGAGATAGGAGAGAAGGTTGAACAAAATAAGAGACGGACTGAAGATGCAAAAGTTGTACCCAGCATATCTTCATCTTTTCTTGCCGACATATAAAAAGTTTAGCAGTTTGCTTGAATTTCAGTCTTTGAAAAACAAAATTTGAGTCCTGTTTGGCGATCGGCAAATACAGACATCTGTATTCTTGTAGTCCAGTCCACATTCATCTGAAATTAAGAAGATGACGACAAAATTAAGGTCAGATGAAAGGGAACGGGAGAGAAGCAAGAAATGAAAAACACAGCCACATATATAGCACACCTGGATTTTTTTCAACAGCTTATCTGATGCTTCGGAAGATTGGGATGAATTTCAACTGCATGTCTCAGCGCAGTCTCCAATTTCTTTACCATTTTCTTGCTAGCGCCCCTAGAACGCAAATAAATTTTGACATCCTGGAGTGATGACAGGTTCCCCAGGCCCAACTCAGGACCATCACCATTGCAGGTGATTTGTCTAGCCGCCTGTACATAGAACTCAAAGTTAAGGATTTCCAGCCTCGGCATAGCTCCTTGCTGAAACACTATTGGCCCTATAGATCCCCCGAACTGGAAGAATACAAGGCAAGGGAATAATTCAGCACCAATGACGAACCCCTGAAGGGTTCCATGATTTTTTGGATCCACTGATAGTTTTAGCAGACGGAGAGCTGGCAACCTCCCAAGCATTTCAAGATTGACCTGCCCTAATTCCCTCACAGCAATGGATAGGTATACAAGGTCCCGTAGATAAGACTGATTCATCCATGCTGGCAGTGTTGAGAACCAGCATGGCCATTCTATATCCAATTTATAGAGATGTCGAGGAGCGACCTGCCAGGCATCCAATCCACCAAAGTCCCATTGATTATCTCCAAAGATCTTGATGTATAGATATTGGATATTTTGCAGCTTGCGTAGGCACTTCACCAGCTTCCCACTCCACCATGCTGTTGGGGGCAAAGGGTGTGGCAAAAGGTTCCCACTCCAGCCAATGAACAGCAAAATATGAAGCACCCTCAGTTTCATTAGCTGGCCCAACTCTTCTATAATGCCAATGGAAGTGGTAATGTCTAAAGTTGACAGCACTTCAAGGTTTGTTAGGCCCCCAATCCCATTTGGCACTCTTGTAAACTCATCAATGTACAGGCACATCAATTTTTTCAGCTTAATAATAGTTGATGGCAAGCTAATCATATTGTTACCCCTCACATCCAAAGTTTGTAGCCATTTTAGGCTTCCTATTTGTTTAGGAAGTTCAGCAATGTGTGTGGCACATAGTCCTAGGTACCTCAAGTTAAATAATTTCCCGAGGTACTCAAGGCTGTAACCTCGTGAAAGATCACAATCTTGTAAATTCAGGACACGTAACACTGGGAATCTCGTAAGTGCTGGCATTACAGAAAATGCAGATCGAAAGACAATAGCTGACCTTACGTGTTGCAAGCTTGTATTATGTAGAGTCATAGTATCATCTTCTTTACCATACTGAAGAGACATCCTCCCAAACATCTTTGATGAAGATGTGTAGTACATGGCATTTAATATAGTAACAAAATTTTCTTGACTTGACAAGAAGCAAATAAGATCGTGCACCATATCATGTACATGACAAGCATTTATCAAGCCAGTGTACCTCTCATATATAGGTTGGATCATATTTCTGTTCATGAGTTCATTGAAGTAACTCTCTCCAATTGCAAATAGGCTCTTACCTTGTTTTTCACATTGAATAAAAGCCTTCGGCTATCCACATCCATATCAACCAATCTTTTCAATTTTATAATCTTCAGGAAATATGCTTAAATATAATAAGCAAGCTCTGAGATGGGAGGGCATTTCATAATAGCTAAGTGATAATATGTTTCTCATATTAACCACATCAGTACTATCATCACTAAGACCAATGCCAATAGAGTTGCACACATCATACCAATCACTCTCATTTCTTGCTTTAGATGCTAGAAGACTAGCCATTGTAACAATAGCCAAGGGAACGCCACCACATTTCTGTAGTATTCTTTTCGGATACTTTAGCCAGATCTTTATTCGGACATTTTTTCTATGTCTTCAATGTTGTCCTTGTTTTTCGTTACCAAATATTCTTACGTACAACAACTTTTGGGAGTTACTAAGGGAAAGGGGTTTCAACTTGTAAGCACCACCAACTTCTTCTTGCAACACCAAAGTTACGCGTTGTTGTGATAATTGCGTATCCAATATGATTATCGCAAAGCACATCTAATCTTTTGCCAGACTAAGATATCCCACATGTCATCAATAACAAGAAAATACCTACATACAGGGAAAGTTATTAGCAAAAACTAATAAAATTACAATGGGAAGTTCTACTATTGTTCATGAACCAAATTGTGCAAATTAAGCTAACTAGAACATTGCAAATGAACTCATGAGTTAGACAAGATCAGCATATCCATACAAAAGAAGTCGACCAGAATCTTAGCCAAAAAAAAAACGACAACCAGCGAAAAAAAATTACTATCATTGCTCATATTATTTCCACTTAACAATGATGTTTACAACATAACTGGCTGTATTTTTTTTGTTTAACTAGGACATGCATGCACACTTCTCATTAATCTTGATTGAGGGCAAACCTTAACCAGCGGGCAAAATCATATGCACACACTAATTGCAGGAGTGCTTCTGCTTCCATACCTTTTATGTTGAAGGACTTCTCTGAGTTCATTGATGAGCTGCTGCTCATCAAGAAAAAATTTCATCCATGCTGCCGTTGTATTTATTGCTATCAAGTTGATAAAGGATGGCCTTGAATAGTTTGTTCAAGTCAGGAGTTTGAGACACTGATACAAAAGCATAGCAATCGAACTGTGCACTAATCTTCTCATACACTGCATTAGCAAGAGTTGTCTTTCCCAGCCCACCAATTCCAACAATGGAGACTATCTTGCCTTGCTGTGAGGGTACTCTGTTGTCTCCCATCAAAATCTTGATTAACTCATCTCTAGTTTCATCAATGCCGACGAGCTCTTTAATCATTGTGTAATAAGAAAACAAGCGTGGGTCCATAGTAGGTTTGGTTGGTTTAACAACACCAGGGTTAACATCGTACCTGGGACACCTCTCGTGCACCTCCGAGACACGGCTCTCGATGTCTCTGATCTGAGTAACAAGCTCTTGGAGGGAGGTAATCTTTTGAATGAATTAACCATTTCGGCTAATGCTCTGTTGAGAGGACCCAACTCTGCTGACTCGTTGCGGTAGCCATGAATCATGAATCTGTCAATAATGTCCTCTATGTCATCAGACAGCTCGCTCAGATCTCTGGCCCAAATATTGTTCTGAATGTCAAGCTGGTCGGCCGGTGTATCGGAGACCTTCTTCAGGGCACCCTCCATGCTCTCGAGCTTAGATTTAAGAAACATGATCTCACTCTCCGCCCACTTTTCCACTTTGTACTCATCGGTGAGGAGAACACCAAGCTTGGTGATGACAGTCGACAGCGGCCCCGTTGCGGTCTCCATGGATCTCTCCTGGACGAACGCAAGGAGTGATCTAGGGAAAAAAAAAACGCAAGGAGTGAGGCTGCTGTGTGTACAACTACGAGCTATTTGGATTGGCGCAAAGGACGGAAGAGCGCGAGATAGAACTCACCGAGCCGCCGGCCACCGCTGGTCGCGAATCACGCTCCCCTTATCGCCAGATCCGGCTTCCTCTGGGGTCAACGGATCAAGCCGAGGAGTTGCTGCTGCTCGCTAGCTGCTGCCTTTAGCAGTTGGTACAGATGAAGGGGGGACAGGTTATCGTGGTCCACCGCAGCATCTTCTGCTTGCGCCGGGCGGGTCCCCTACTCGTGAGAACAGCGTTTTCTAGGCCCCTCGCGTGGCCGCATATTATCATCTTCTTTCCCCATTTCCATGCAGCTAAATGTAATTTAATATTGATATTTTCTGATACGCACTATGCAATATTGAACACAATTTTCAGCTATATATAACGTTTAGTTAGCTGTTAGACGCTATGATTATTAAATTTTGGAGAAATTATTAAAACATATATTTGGAGTTTAGGGTCAGGTTTTTTATGGGATCCACATGTGGATCTATCTATCTACACTGGCCTCCACAAAATATATGAGCCGAGACTGGGCCAGGGGGAAGGGCTAATTGGGCCGCGACGGGTCGCCGCCCGGGGGGCCAGGGCCTTGCGGGGAAGGAAGGCCGGGCCCCTTTGCCGCCCGCTCTCTCCGCACGAGTCCGACTCGCTTCGTCTTCAAGTTAGGATTATCTTAGAATTTTTGATATGTAAAAGGGATATTCCAATCTATAAGGAAGACCCTTATTAGGAAATAAATAAATATTGCTTATTCCGATCGTATAAGGAAACCTTGTAGAGATTGCTTAGATTACAAGTCCCACTAAATTGGACTATATAAGCAAGAGGCATATAATCTCTATGGGAAAAAGCAAGCAATAAAAATTAGTATCCATCTATTCCCGGCTCCAACCGCCGCCGCCTCCCCCGCCCTCGCCCGCGCTGCCGCCGCCGCCCTCCCCTCGCCGTGGCTCCTCCCCCTCATCGCCGCCGTCCGTCTTTGCTTGCCGCCGCGGCCGAGAGATCGAAGCCCCCACGCCTCTTGAAAGCTTCAACGGCCGACGAACACGTGTCAATTCCAAATCAATCTGGCCGAATCGACGGCCAGTATCCGAGACCAGGGGCGATTCCCACCACCCATGACTTCCGAGATGAGGAGTTCACCGGCGGCCGAAGGCGCTCATCGGCGGCTGGCAACCAAGATCGGCCCGCGCCCGGGCGAGATGGAGACGCGCCCCGGCGCGCGGAGATGCGTCTTCATCACCTCGGGACTACCCCAAGACACGACGACCGGGAGGAGAAAGCTCACGGCCGCCGCCGCCGCCGGCATAGGGCGGCCCCGCGCTGCCCCGCCGCCCGCCCCCCCCCGCCCGGCCCCGTCGGCGGCTCCGACCTGCCATCCTCCACCGGAGGAGGAAGATGGCGTTGTTGATGATGACGCGCACCGGTCACATCGGCGATCATCCCCTCGATGACAAAGATTGGCTGCCTCTCCTCTCCACCAACACCTGCGACGACCGGGACTCTCCGGCAGAGATGGCGTCACCCGCGGCGCCCCCGCTCCTCCCCGGCGCCGCCCGAGGCGCCCGCCACGCCACCGCGGCGCCCAGGCCCGTGGTGCCACCCGCGGCATCACGACCCCCCTCCATGGCACGCCCGCAAGTCCAAAGGAGTACGGCGGCGGCGACCTCCTGACCTGCGATTCGCAAGCCGGAGCTCTGTTCAAGCTCAACTTGGACATCGATCCCACTACTACGTGAGGAGTTACGCCGCCTTCCACCTCATTGGTTCTCGCTGATGCCTCGTTCATGGACCTGCCCAAGAAGAAGTTCCCGATCGAAAGGGCGAGTTCACACGCCGCGCGACATCACCGACCCCCCGCCTACCGACACTGGGGCGGCGCGCCGCCTTCCAGTGGAGGCAAGCCGGGCGACTACATCGACGCCTTCGAAGTCTATGCTACACGCATGGATTTTGAAGGTCGGGCCACCGTGTCAACCTCTTCGTCGGGAGGCCCGCGTGACATAGAATTGGGCCGCTCGGGAAGGGCTAATTGGGCCGACACGACGGCCGCCGCCCGAGAGGGGGCGTGGCGCCTTGCTGCGGCGGCGCCCCGCCCGCGCCGCCGCCTCTCTCCCGTACGAGTCCGACTACGCTTCGTCTTCAAGTTAGGATTATCTTAGAATTTTTGGTGTGTAAAAGGGGATATTCCAATCTATAAGGAAGACCCTTATTAGAAAATAAATAAATATTGCTTGTAAAAGGTATTTTGATCGTATAAGGAAACCTTTTAGAGATTGCTTAGATTACAAGTCCCACTAGCCTACTATATAAGCAAGAGACATGTAATCTCTAGGGGGAAAAGCAAGCAATAAAAATTAGTATCCATCTATTCCCACTCAAACTCGCCGCCGAAAAAGGTCCTAATGGCTAGAGGGGGTGAATAGCCTATTATAAATTCTTGCAACAACATTAAGCACCGGATTAGTAAATAAGATGGCGAAGCTAAATAAGCGGTGCTACGAACTAGCTATGCAAGCCATAAGTCAATTCTATTGTCTCTAATCACAAGCAAGAGCTAGGTTGCTAAGTTACCCCTAGGTGAACAAGATAACTAACTAGATTACCAACTAGGAGCTAAACAAGACTAACAAGCTACTCAAGCTAAGCACCCTAACAAGATATACTACCAAAGTAATGCGAAGGAGTGCTGGAATACAATACCACTGGTGTAGTGTCGAGGTTGAAGTCAATCACCATGTACAAGAAATCTCCAACGAGCTAGCACACAAGACACGATGATTTTTCACCGAGGTTCACATGCTTGCCGGCACGCTAGTCCCCGTTGTGGCGACACACTCACTTGACGGTTGCTAAGCTTAATGGACGGTGCCAAATCCCTGGTGGGAGCTCAAGCAAATGATCACAAGAGAGGGCCCAACAAGCCACGAGCAATCCACTAGTGCTCCTTTCGCGAATCTCTCGCGGGGTAAGGAACGACCCCTCACAAACCACCGGTGTGGCCTCGAACAAGCTCCAATCGAGCTCAACACCGCCTCTTGCTCCAAGCCGCTAGGGAACCAAGCAAATTCCCAAGAGAAACGAAATCCCGCGGCTTCTCCAAGGATGAAGTGCCTCTAGAATGCAACCGACGATGCAATGTACTTCTATCACTCTCAATCTCACTCAAGAATTAAAGTTAGAGTGAAGAGATGAGTGGAGGGGAGTCTCACTTGCTCACAAGTGTGTAGGAGTGTTCAAATGTGCAAGAGAGGGCTCAAAGAACCGGCCAACCAAGTATTTATAGACCTCAAGTCGAAATAGAGCCGTTGGCCAAAAGTCCTTCTTTCGCCGCGCCGACGCCGCGCCAGCCCCACGCCGACGCGCCGCGACGCCCGCAAAGCACGCCGAGCAGACGCGCCAGCGCCGAAGCCGCCGGGTGGCCTCCCCGACATGCTTATCGACCACAGATGGGCGCCCCGGACGCGCCCAGCGCCAAGCCGGGCGGGGGTCCTCGACACCCTCTTCGACCGCGTGCGGCACACCGCACGACGCCGCCAGCGCCGCGTCGGCGCTTTTGACTTCACGTTGTCGGAATTCGGATGAACTACGCCGGGACGCCAAAGATCCAAGATGACCGTGTCAGGCGCTCGTCGCCGGACGCGTTAGTCGACGCGATTTGAACTTCTACATCCGCTACGATGCGCCGGCACCAATGTGGCCCAAATGATCAAGATTTGACTCCTCTTCATCGCTTCCGTCGTCTCTTCCATCTTTCCAAGTTTCGCTTCTTGTCTTGAGTTGCCAACACTTTCGAAATGTGTCCCGTGAGCACGAGTGTTAGCATGTCGCGATCGGTTAGACAAGAACGAAGTTAGTGCTCTTAATCCTAAATGCATATGCAAGTCAATTGGACCTAGAAGCACTTCACCAAAGGATTGTCACGGCATCCCCTCTTGATAGTCGGCCATCTATCCTATAATGTGATCACACGCCTATCGTGTCTTGATCACCAAAAGAAAACCCTATCAAGTATACCTTTGCCTTGATCTCCCCGGGTTCCTCTCAAGCCGATCATCGAGCTTGACGATTCACCATGTCCATCATCATCGTCCCATGTTCATGATCATCATGCTCCATGTCATCAATATAATCCTATCTCATAAGTCACACTTAGAGCAAAGGATTAGTACCACAAGTGTGTCATCAATTTCCAATACCAAACATAGAGATTTCAATCTCCCCTTTTTGGTAATTGATGACAACCAAAAATCACAAAGATATGAAATAAAATTCAATTGAACTTGAATTGCTTGTCCAAAGCATTTTGATCATGAATCATAGTTTGGACAAACATTTCAAAGGTTCGGTTTTTAGTAATTGCTCCCCCTACATATGTGCTTCCATGTGTTTGGATCAATTTGGCACATATGTATGGATAGAAATCTTGGGGAGAGATACTAATACCAAAAGAGATGCTAAGGTTCATAAATTCGGACCTTTGAAGCGTGAAACCATCGTAGTCCTTAGCATCAATGTAACTAGACATTCATCAAAACTCAACATACCCCATGAGATCAACATTATAGGCTTAAACGTGAGCAATGTCTAGATACATCCTATGCATGCTAGTTGATCAATACATCAATCAATTTTCAAAAACTAGCATACACCAAGCAATCATGTATATTGAATTTAGATTGCACAATGCAACATTTCATTATGATCATGCACATACAAATGCACAAATAGTCTATGAGCTTGTTTGTTGGTATTTCTAACGTCACTATAACATAAGGTGGAGTTAATCTCACCTTAGGCCATATCTTGTCGAGAGACACTCGGTGTGGTTCGTCTCTTAACACTACTATGTGCTAGGTTGTCATCCCCAGCAGCAATGCTAGGAAATGCATGGGTGATACTTGTGAATGTGTTGTTTGCAATCTAAGGAAATAAATATAAAAAGTCTATCCGCAAGCGCACAGATATAAATACCACTTTGTAGCATTTCACCGGGAGTAATCCAGGTTTTGTCATTTATATTCTACCACAGGGAGGAATAGTTGAAAGGTGGGCACAAACATAATTAATAAGTGGCATACATATGAGAGGTTCTGTTACTAGTGCTAACTTTAGCAGGGGTAAACCAATAATGATAATAATATGATAATGATAAATAAAGGCAGAGGCATCACACACAGAGACAGGGAATAACTACTACAAGTTAGACTTAACATTGGACTACTTTAAGAGACAGAATTCATCTATAGCATTTAATCTACTAAGTCATTACATCTACTCTAAGGCATATGTTATCATCTATAGCATAGTAAACTCTAGATCATGTATCCGGACGACTATCAAGGAAAATCAAGAGCGAAACAAGATATTCCCCATAATCATTGTCCACTTGTCTTATAGACGGAGGGTGGATTCCAAAGGACTCAACAGGACTGTCACTCCCGCGATCTACCACACGACCCGGAATATAAGGTGCATTCGCAGGTAAATCATATATAAGCACCACGCTTACATAAATATCTTTACCACCTAACCCACTCGAGTATTGAATTAGGCGCCTCTGAATAGATACATATATCTATCATAAACTATATCTATATCAACCATACTATTAGAATAAAGTAAGAACATAGCAAACAAACACATATTATGAATAAAGTGCAAAGTCATAGATACAAGATAATTAGCATGCGAGAAAACTTGAAGATTGAGAACTGGCGGGTAGGCACACCAAAATCTAAATTGAATCGTGCGCTAATCAACTTGAATGAACTAGAACTAGATGAACTAGAACTAGAACTAGTAGCTAACCCTAATCTCTGGAGGAGATACTCTCTTCTACTTCTCGCGACTTGGTTGATAATGAATTACAATGAACTAGTATGAATTACAATTGAATTAGGGTTTAACCCTGGGGGCAGATGGTCTTCTTATATAGGCCTTAGCGATGAACGATGACCATTGGATCAAACCGACCTTCAATAACGGTGTAGATACAACCTCAAAGTCGGTTACAAACCGACCTAGAAAGCCGAGGTGACAGGTGGGACCCACCTAGCGGCCGGCCAAAATGGCCCTTGGCGGCCGCCGGGTCCCTGTCTCCCTTGGTCTCTCGGTTCTTTACGGTGTTCTCCTCGGTACCTTCTAGAATGTTTTAGTCCACTTTTCGGGTTGAGTTACTTCACGGTCAAGTCTTGTCATCATATGTCTTATATATTCCGAACTTTCTCCATTCTTCTCTCGCATTTATCCGTTAAGTCCCCGGAAATACATAAATCACCAAAACTCGTGGAACTTATTAGTATAAACCTCTAAACTAAGTATATATTCAATTTATGTCCTTATTTGATCTCTTGTTGACATATAAAAGTATAGGATAACAGGTGTCAACACTTGCCCCCTATTTGTGTGATCCTTTCCAACATCTTTATGACTTATTTCTCCCTTTTTGTCAACAATCACCAAAAAGGTGTAAATGAGAGAAATCAAGTCAATCAAAGTATCACATGTGGTCTCATCTAGATCACTTGCCTTAACATGTATTCAAGTTTGAACCAAGGACAAGCTTTTTCACACCTCATATGCATAAGGGTTATCTTGCACCATGTTAGAATACACATCATTAGCTCATTTTCTAGAGTTGACACTAGGATTGCAAGCACATAAACATGCCATATGCCACCACTAGTTCATAAAAACATTCAAAGCAATAGTGGTGCCACACATACATTGAAATCATTTGATTTTTCCATGAATGAGCCTATTAACATGCATAATGTCTAGATGCACTAACAAGTCCTTAACATCATATGAATGCCATGACAAAACAACTTTTACCTTGCTTGTTGTCGAAGGAGAGGCATGTCATATAAGTGGGGTGCATCAACTCAAGTTGAGAAGTCAATAATGTTCAATTCTCCCTTTAGCATGCAAAATCTTTTCTCATCAAGTGGCTTGGTGAATATGTCGGCTAATTGATCTTCAGTCCCAATGCCGATGATACAAATGTCACCCTTTTGTTGATGATCTCTTATGAAGTGATGCCTTATATCAATGTGCTTTGTTCTTGGATGTTGAACCGGATTTTGAGTCATCTTCCCCGCACTTATGTATTCGGCTTCGGGTTGAAAGAGCAACATTATTTTGCTTCTTTGAAGACCATGACACTAGTGACCTTCCAAGGAATTGACATGTGCCACTTGTGCTCATTCTATTTATCTTGCATCCTCCATAATCGAATCAATATCCAATTAGCTCAAACTTGGATCCCTTTGGATACCATAATCCAACATCTTGTGTGCCCTTCAAGTACCTTAAATTCTCTTTGTTGCCTTGAGGTGACTCTCTCTAGGATCGGATTCATATCTAGCACACATGCCCACACTAAATGCAATGTCCGGTCTTGATGCGGTTGTATATAGCAAACTACCAATCATGGACCGATACTTATTTTGTTCAGCCATGTTGCCACTAGGGTCGGGGTCTAAGCTTCCATTGGTTGCCATTGGTGTGTACATTGACTTGGCATCTTGTAGATCAAACTTCTTGATCATATCCTTGATGTACTTGCCTTGACTAACAAATGTGTCATTCTTCAATTGCTTGATTTGAAGTCCAAGAAAGAATCGAGCTCTCCAAGCGTTGACATTTCAAACTCATTGGCCATCATCTTAGCAAATTCTTCACAAAAACTCTTGATTGGTTGACCCAAAGATAATGTTATCAACATATATTTGCAACACAAACAAGTCCTGTCCAATCTTTTTGGTGAAGAGAGTGGTGTCCACCTTGCCCATCTTGAACCCTTTAGAGAGGAGAAAATCTCTCAACCTCTCATACCATGCTCTAGGTGCTTGTTTCAATCCATACAAAGCCTTCTTCAACTTGTACACATGGTTGGGAAACTTCTCATCTTCGAAACCCGGTGGTTGTTCAACATAGACCAACTCATTGATGAAGCCATTCAAGAATGCACTCTTCACATCCATTTGATAGAGCTTGATGTCATGTGCACATGCATAGGCAAGCAAGATTCTAATTGCTTCAAGTCTAGCAACCGGTGCATAGGTCTCTCCAAAGTCAAGACCCTCTACTTGTGTGTACCCTTGAGCTACTAGCCTTGCCTTGTTTCTAACCACAATTTCATCTTGATCTTGCTTGTTCTTGAAGACCCACTTGGTTCCAATCACATTGTAGTCCTTTGGTCTTTCCACCAATTCCCAAACATCATTCCTCTTGAAGTTGTTCAACTCTTCATGCATAGCATTTATCCAATCTTCCTTTTCCAATGGCTTCTCAATATTCTTTGGCTCTTCTTGAGATACAAAGGCATGGTGAGCACAAAAAGGATGCTAATCTTCCTCTAGTAATCACTCCACTATTGATGTCACCGATAATTTGATCAAGTGAATGATCTCTTGCAATATTGGATGGTTGCATCACTTGCACTTGATGACTAGGATGAATAGATGGACTAGCTTGTTGCTCTTGATCTTCATCTTGAGTGCCACTAGTGCTTGCTTCATTTGCATCAATCTCAACCGTAGTGGTAGGCATAGGAGTATCATCATCATCATCAACTTGCCTTAGCCGAATGTCACCAACATCCATGTTCCTCCACTACAAGAATACCCGATTTTTTTTGTGACAAAACGACCTCGTGACGGGGCCTAAAATCATCATATAATGTACCATAATATGACGAAAACCTTGATGTCGTCACAAAATTACAGGCACCATCACTATTTGTGACGGAAGCCTTTTGGTCGTCACATAAGAGTGCACTATATATGACGCTTCGGTTTTGCTTTTGTCACAAAATGTGATAGCCGTGGAGCAGCCCAACGGCGTGGGGATTTCGTGGCGACATTTTATGCTTTTTTTTGTGACATTGGCGGATTTGTCACATAATATTTATAAAAAGTAGCCACAGTCTTGAGACGTGCGGATCGAACCCAGGACCTCACGTATATGGGCTTAGTTGCATCCGACTGACCCGCTCGTCTCGCACTGGGCTTGTGTATGGTTTAGATTATTTTGGTATATGTAACATCTTATTAACAACAGGGTGCTCCAAAGTGTTATAGTTTGTCCCCTTAGGGTTTCCCTCGATCAACCCTTCACCGCGTCCGGATCCACCTCACTCCTTCCTCTTCCTCTCTCAACGCCGCCGCCGCCCACGCCCCGTCGTCGAGCTTCCTCTTCGCTCCTGCCGGCGAGAGACGCCCGGCGACACGGCCGGAGGGCCCCTCCCTCTCCGCTCTTTTTGCCGCCGGCGGTTCCTTCGACCGGGAGGCCCCGAGGTCAAAGGCGCCCCTCGCCGCGGCCCGTGGCGTCGAGGAGGATCACATGGGCCCCCTTCGCCGCGCCGGGGCTCGTCGAAGAAGGCCACACCCTCTTCCACGCCTAAGGCGAAGAAGAGGGCGGGGCGCCCTCTTCATCGACGCCCGCATCCCGCGAAGAAGGTGAGGTTCCGCCCCCCACAGGACTCCTGCGTCGTCGATGAGCGAGCACATGATCACGGTGTCTGCGGTTCCTCGCTTTACGTGGCGACTATGACCACCTGGCAAGACCTTCCGACGCAGGGGTCACCAAAGGTGCTCAAGTTTACGCTGAATCCGCCCGTCCGCTTGAGTACCCACCCTCCAGCTTCGCCCGCCCGGTCCTCCTTAGAATCCGCAATTTACAAGATTGGCTCATACTAACTCCAAATTTGATAATGTTTTTCCCCGAATTTTTCTAAAATCATGTCTTGTCAAGAAATGTTGTTCAACATTCTAACCTTGATGTGGAAACAGGCCAATGATGCATAGTTTATTCGTAATTGTGGTAATGAGATGGCTTGTAGACAATTTGCTTGATTTTGTCCATGTCGGTCATCAAATTTGTTGGTTGTATCTATTGTTACGCTTGATTTTTTCCATGTTAGTATGTATGATGGTTGTACTGATGGCAAATAGTGGAGATTATCTATATATATGATCACTATGTATGATGATATTCAATATAACAGTGATAATCAATATGTATGATGTTATTCTTCATCCATTCCCTGCTTGATTTTGTCAATGGCAGTCATCAAATATATTGGCCTCATACACTGTTATTACTTATTAATCACTTCATGTTTTTCAGCCATTTGTGATGACTCGAACTGCACTCATGAACGTCATCGAAGGCGCCGTGACAACACCCCCCGCCAGAGCATCATGAAGCTCACTTGGAAGGTGGACGACCCGACCGAATGGGCCGGAAGGAGCGGCACAAGAAGGAGATGGCTCGGCTTGACTGGGATCCGCGGAGGTCGGCCAAGGCGCATCGCGATGAAGATGTTGGATGATGCTTGGCCTTGGCAAGAAGAAGAAATGATGCTTGAACCGATATGCTTCTCCTGCTAGGCCCATTTGGGCTGTTATCACTTATATGTAATATGTATGCATGAACACGTGATGCTGAACTTATGGTTGTGTACGTTGAACAACCACCTATGTTATTTGTATTTGTATGGACGAGTAATTAATCTATGTCAAAATTGTTGCTCACTTATATGTGTCAAAACTAATCTATCATGTCTTGTCAAGTAGTTGACAAGTTTTTGGCCAATTTAACGTAGTAAAATAGCAAAAATTATGTCTCTTCGGGGGTTTGAACCTAAGACCTCCGTGTCTCTAAAGTTCACCCTACCACCATTACATGAATACAAGTTTTTTTTCTTTTAATCTCTAGTTAAAACTTATAACTAGTCTTTCTCCAACATTCTAAGTCCAAATTTCATGATTTTTTTTTTTTTTTTTTTTTCTAAACTAGTCTTGAACTATGTGGGCGCCTAGTGGTTTTTGAACTACGCTTTCCAAACACTTGCTCGGATGCAAAAGTGACCTAAATACCGAATGTAGATCTCGATGAGTTATGAACTTTTCGTATTCATGACTTTTCAAATGGAGGCCGTCTAGGGCCCCGAAAACTCGTCCCGAGCCGTAAAAATTTGAAAATTCAAAATTCGAGGCGTCAGAAGTTCGAAAACTGAAAAGTTGACTCTAATACCGAACGTAGGTCTTGTAGAGACCTACAAAACACGTATTCATGACTTTTCGATTTGGATCCATCTAGAGCTTCAAAAAAACTGCCCGAAGGCACCGATTTCAAATTGACCAACGTTTGACTTGGTCAAACCTTGGCCAAACTGAGCACTAAATGGCCTCGGTGAAAAACTTTTGAACATGAAGTTGATAGAACTCGTCAGGATCTACATTCCATATATAGGTCCTTTTTGTATTTGAGAAAGTGCTGGTGAACCCTAGTTGCAAAACCACGTATCTCACGCAGGGGGTTTATGCAACTCGTGGGAGACTTGTACAATGCAAAACTAGCCTTCCTCAACTATAGGCCCAAGGCCCAACAAGCTCAACTCTTTCTCCACCGTTGGATGAATCGGATTGACGGGTGAAGATGAAGATCGGGCACCTGCTTTAACTTTTCAAGAAGAAGCGGAAAGAAGCGTAGAGGCGCGTTGGCCACCCTTTTCATTTCGCTCCACGAGTCCACCGTGACTCGACTTCCCTTCGGTTCCCAAAATCACCCAAACCGTAGCCCAAATCCCATGAGTAGGAAGGCAGGGTCTCCCCCCGGTGGCGCAGCGAGAACCCTACCCCGTGGGGTGGTAGGTCTCCGGGCGGCCAAGCAGCGAGAACCCCTACCCCAGCCGTGGGAATGGAGGTCTCCCGCGCCGGGCGCCAGCAGACGAACCCTACCCCGACGTGGGAAGGAGGACTCCCGCGGCGGCGCAGCAGAACCCTACCGTGAAGGAAACGGCGGCGACCCTGCAGCTCCTACCTCAACACCCCAAGGTGAGAATCCTACCATAGTATTCCTCCCCACTCCTAAACCCTCCCTCCCATTTCCTTCACGGATCTCGCAGCCGGGCCGACCTCCGATCCAAGAGTTTGTATAGAGATGGCTACGTCGTGGCGGCGACGCAAAATACGTGATGTGGACGGAAGAATGAGACAAGGTCATCGAACGCTTCGTTGCCCGGTGTCGCCGGTTTATCGGCGATAGTCTAGCAGGGGTATGCCCGGCTAGTAGATGCACTAGGGTCCGTGACCCCCTCGCTGAAGTCTTTGACGGTCAGGACAATACCGGATCTAGGACGAGCGGGAATCGCCCGGGGTACGGGTTGTTGCACCACCGGTCATCGCGGGTGAAGGTTATGACCCGCCTCGAAGGTAGGTAGCCATATCGTCCGTGACCCCGCTGAAGTCTTTGACCGGTCGGGACATTACGAGCGGAGATCTTGCGATCCCGCCCCACCTCGCAACCGTAGTGTCCACCCATGATCATGTGGATGACGCCGCCTTCAGCGTGATAGCGGTGCCTCGGGATCGGCGTCATCGTCAGGTCTTCTTCCCTGGTTGTTGCGACAACCTTGGGCGCTTTCGGCTGCTCGTCGGTGATCTTGAGCTTCTTGCGCCGCTTTCATACTCGGCGTTAAAGTGCCGACACTCCTGCCCGGACTATGATTCAAGTCTGGGTGTCGGGGGCACTTGCCGCGCAGAGCTTCTTGATCGGGTCTTGCCGGTGAGCGGTTTCTTCTTTCTGCCAGCTTTGACATTGTTAATGCCTCCTCCACCTGTGGTTCCGATCGTGGCGGCGCCGCGATAGCCGCCGCGACCTTCTTCTGGCGACTAACGTCCGCGGGAGTCGCCGAGGGCGGCGCTATCATGATGCTCGCCGCACGCTTATCATCGGGAGCATCACATCGGGAGAGTACTCCCCCATCGGGCGTAGTAGCCGTAATCCTTGTGGAAAACGTACCTCCTCATCGTGCCCGGCAAACCTCTCGCGCCACGTCCAGCCAGCTTGGACATGGTTATGATCTTGGACCCGTGGAGCTTCTTCGCAGCCTCCCGGGCCGTAGCATTGCCGTTGGAGACGAGACCCTTGAAACGCGCCGACGCACTCCTCGTTGGTGATCCGGGATTGTCGGGCGCACCTCGGAGAAACGGGCGGATGTACTCCCGGAGCGGCTCATTGCGCCGAGGCGCAACCCTCTCCAGTCGTACTTTTGTGCCGGATTGCTTGCATGTGGACTTGTAGGTGCTAATGAAGATCTCCATGACGCCGCTTTCACGTGCGGAGCCTTCCTTCCGGAGGGCCAGAGCTAGCGATTGGCACCCCGGTCGAGGCCGATAGGGAAGTAGTTTGCCATGACATCCTCCCCGCCTCCGGCCGATCCGATTGCGATCTCGTAAATCATGACCCGTGCCTCGGGATCTTGATCGCGGGAGTATTTCGAGAGGGCATCGGTGCCCTTGAAGCCTAGGGCCATCGGGACCGGGCGGAGATCCGGTGGTAGGGCCGGATCGCCGCGGATCGTGGAGGACTCCTCACGCCGATTCTCGGCGTCCTCGCGAGCCCGCCGGGCTAGCGGTGATGCGGTAGCGGGCATCTCGAGCCATGTCGATGGTGCTACGAGGGTCGGGGACGCCGGTTTCCATCCCGACCGACGCCGGGTGGTTGACCACCCGCGCCACCGGCCGGAACTCACCGCGCCGCCCCATGCTCCGACCGCCGACCTTCTTGGCTCGCATCTTGCCCACGGGCGGCGCTGCGCCGGACTGCGCCGTTGGGCACTAGGACTGATTCGCTCCTCTTGGCATGGAGGGATGCCTCTTCTCGCCTCGGTTGCCGTGACTCCTCTCCGCCGGCCGGTGGCGCCGACGGATGACCGCCGCGAGGGCGCCAGACGAACCCGTGGATCAGGTTGTGCCGGGTGGGTGGCGAGACGTACCCACGGCACCTCATCTATAGTGACATTCTCTCGCAGGAAGAGAGTCGCGCCCGCGGCGATGTTCCTCCGGCCTGTGTCTTGAACCGGAATACCGGCCATCACAAACCGAGCCAGATTCGGAGAGCCCCGGGCGACCGGGAGGCCCGGCCGACGCCGGCCGGCCGAGCTGGTAGTCGCATCTGCCCGTCGCGGGCGACGCGCGGTCGATCAGCGTTGCGCTCCTCGAGTGACGCGCTACTCTTGGTCTCCCCTCAAGGTGCCGAGTCGTTGCTGACAAAGACCCCTCCGCCACGGATCTCCTAGGGAGCGGTACCCTGGGCGGTCAAATGGGGAGTCGTAGCCGAGCTCCAACTCCGTCGGCTCCTGGAGGATGGTGGTGGTGGCTTCGGACGAAGACAAGGAGGCGGTTGTAAGGTCCTAGATGGCTAGAGGGTGGGGGGTGAATAGCCTATAAAAATTTTCTACAAACTCACTAAACAAACCGGTTAGTATAACAAATGGCGAATATGCGGTTTGCGCTAGCTCTAGTGGTCTTGCAAGCCTTCTAGTGACAAGACTAAATATGCTATGATCTCTAAGTCACTCAAGGTCTATGTCACTACTCTATCTAGTGAGCAATCCTAATATGATCCTTATGCTAGCAAGAACAACTACACAAGGCAAGGCTAGCTCTCTACTCAAAGTAAACTAGGAAGGTAAATACAAGAGTGAGAGCAATATACCAACTCGTAGAGGCAATGTACCAATCACCGGGAAGTAGATGGACAATCAATCAACACAAGATGATGAACCAATCACCGAGACAATGAACAAGTCGATTTGTTCATCCGGAGTTCACTTGTACACCGACAAGCTACTCTCCGGTTGTGCCGACCAACACAAGGATGGTGTTTGAGCTAGGCGGTGCCCTTGCTAGCCTCAACACACCACTCACAAGTGAGGTACCCAAGACACGAGCAATGTATTCCTTGCACTTTGTCTTCCCGACGAGGAGTGCGTGATCCTCTCACAATTTCGCCCGGAGGTGGCCAAGAACAATCACCAACTCTTGCCAACGCCTCCACCAAATCACCAAGCCGGCTAGGAACGGTGTCTCCAAGAGAAACAAGAAACCAACCGGCTCACAACGATCCCCAAGTGCCTCTAGATGCAAGAACTCGATGCAATGCACTTGGATCAACTCTTCTCTCAAGAATGAAGCTCAAATCAAGAATGAGAGAGGAGGGAGGCTTGCTTGCTTGCTCAAAGGTGTTAGGAATGATTCAAATGACCAAGAGCGAGAGCAAGAGGCAGCCAAGGGGGTATAAATACCCCACACCACGAAATGTGGCCGCAGAGGAAACCCACGATTTTCTGCGGATCGGCCGGACCGGCGGGAGGACTCACCAGCGAAGTCCGGTCGGTGGGTCCCACGTCTAACCGACAACCCCCAAACGGTGGCTGGACTCCCGCCTCGACCGGGTCGGTCAGCGTCCGATCCGGTGCTTTCGGTCAAGACCTAAGCATCCGGTCGATCGCGTCCGGTCGGCCCTCGGCCGAACCCCTTTACACCTCATCGAAGTCCGATCGGACTCACCGACCGTGCGGCCCGGTCAAAAACCGTCTTGGTCCGGTCAAGGGTCCGGTCAGCGCTTCGGCCGCCACGTAGCTGCGAAAAAATTCGTCGCGTTCGTTGCCGTTCCTTCGCCTTTGCTCCAAACCGACTTCCGTCACTTGTTTCTTGTTGCCGACACGCCGAAGAACACCTCGACACCATGTGTTAGCATTTTCAAAACATTTTCATCAAGCGTGGAGTTAGCTCTTTAGGTTAGAATGCATGCATATGAATTTTGAACCTAAAGGCACATGAGGACCGATATGTACGATAAGTTTCCCCTGTTTATAGTATGGCTTATCGATCCTATAACCACTCACACCCTCTATGGTGTCTTGGGTGTGAAATCAAAAGCCCTATGGTTATACCTTTGCCTTGGGGTCAATGATCTCCAAACTCCACCAAGTTGCATGCTTGATCATCTTTGGATCACCTCGATCCATCCTCCATGATCACAAAGCACCAACTCCAAAGACGACCAATCTCCAATCTAATCAAACACTTAGCATCGAGAGATTAGTCCTTAGGTGTCACTAATTAGCCAAAACCAAACTAGAGATCTTCGGTGCGGGCCGTCACTGAGCTCGGTGTCCTCCCTCCTCCTCCTCTCGACGGAGAGTGCTTGGCCATGCAGATGTGGTCGCATGTCGTTGACGGACGCCTTCATGGTAGCCGGTCGGGCGATGAAGTCAGAGGGTCCAAAGACGGTCCTCCGACCAGTTCCAGCCTCAGCGCCCGGTCGCTATGCGCTGGGATCGGCGGAAAGCGGACAACCCATCCTTCAGAGAAGCGGTGGACGACTGCACCCTAGCCATGGGACCATAGCCCCGACCGATCTTTCTCCTCGGCGGTGCATCGGGCAGCCCATGTTGTGGTCGATGTTGCCCTCGCTGGCGCAGCCGGCGTAGCCGAGTCAACCAAAGGGAAGACTCACCCATACCAATCTGAGCCTGCCGGGTCGCCAAGTAGATTGTCGACGCCGGACGGCCCGCATGTACCTGTACAAACGCGGGTGGGTGAGCCTCGACGGAGTCCAAGCGACCCCCGAGTCGTGCTGGAGTCGGTGTGTCGGTCTGCCAGAAGCAGATGCCAACGCAGATTGATCCGGGGCCGGCCGAAGTTGTTGACGCCGAACGGCGCCGTTGTTCCGCACGGGCCGCCCCAAACTAGATGTCCTCCATTGGGTCGACCGCCATGGATTCGGGAAGATCACCATCTTGTCGACCATGGAGTCTTCGCACACACCCCTACCGGGCGCCAACCGCCGCCGGTTTATCGGCGATAGTCTAGCGCGGGTATGCCCGGCTAGTAAATTAAGCGGTAGAGGTGTGCTAGACGGCTAACGAGACGTTAAGCGTAACGAGCGAAGGACAAAACACATGGGTTTTACCTGTGTTCGAGCCGCCTTGATGGCGTAAAACCTACGTCCCGCTTAGTTTGTTATTGATTGATTGAGAATATCGTGTCCCTCGGGGGATCCCCCGCTCACCTTATATAGTCCGGGAGCGGGGTTGCGGTGTCGGATCCGGTCCGACAAGATCTATCCCGATCGGTTACAATAGGAAAGTATGTAGTGATTACGATCGAGCTACACTAGGAAACTATCTTGGCGACCACGTTTTGGCCGCGATCCCCGATGATTGCGGTCTTCTAACGCCAAGGGCTTCAAATTGTCGTCTGGGCGGCCGGAAGGCCTAGCCCAAAAGTAGCCCGTGAGGGGATAGGGGTTCAACCCCCCACACCCAGCCGCAGCAAAGTTGTTGGTTAATTGGTTTCTCGCATCCCGCCGCGCTAGGCGTTCGACGCATTGCCCGTGTGCGGGCGTTTTTCGGGTGAGATGCCAGCTTGATAGCCACCTATGATGATATTTGCAAAACAACTAATTGCTATGTCTGTTTACCATTGTGCCGATGATGGCCATTGATGGCGGGATGATCATGTTTGGCTTGTGAAAAAAAAATAGTCTACTTTCATGTTGTTCATCGAATCATCGGGAACCTTATACCTCGGCTACTCTTTTTTTGTGTTCAAGAATGAGTTGGTATAATCTTGGGAGGCCGAGGCAAAAGTTCCTCGATGATTTCATGGTCCCCATGTGTTATGTTTCATTATCGGTTGGTATAAAACAAGCCAAAAGCGACCATTATTCCGAGGCCTACTACCTTTGTTTACCCTTGTGCCCATGTGGACATTCATGGAAGGATGATCATATCCTTTTGTTTGGCCAAAACAAAGAAAATAATTTGTGGTCTAGTTTGGTGTAGTGTCACGATGTGATCTTTCACAAACACCAGGCATGAACCTAATGAGGTCTGTCGAGAGTTTGTGGAAGATTACATAAGACACTCCCTGCCGGGTGAGCCCATGATGCAAACTTTAGTAAATCTTTAGTAAAGAGTTATATTGAGGTATTTGTTTGCCAATTTTGACATCCTAAGAGGTCATTCATTTTTAAGTTTCACAAACTACATTTGTCAAACTTAAAATTGATTGACTTCTTGGGATGCTAAAATAGTGCTATTTCTCGTGTTATTGAGATGTATAAGATTCTTCATCTTCTCTATTTGCATGTATTGTAATTGGTACATTGGGTTATGCATAGATAGAACTATCTATGTATAAGCGGATATAATCTTTTACATGCACCGCTTATTATGTAAATGAGACTTATAATCTTGTTGACTTATAATCTTATACATGCGTAGATAGAACTATCTCGGCCGCCTGTTGTCTAATTGTCATTTGTCGGGGTATTATTTTGTTAGTTATCCGATTATAGTTTTCTTTTTTTGATGGAATCTGTTTGTGTGCGGAGTTGATGGTGATAACATATGGACTACAAGCACATTCATTTGCAAGGTGAGTACAATTATATCTGATCTGTTTCTATGCCTGTTTGCTCAACAAACTAATTTGAATCTTTTGTAATTTCTTTTCAATGTCTTAGCTCAACAAACTAATTTTAAACTTTTCTTATTAGTAAGTGAACTTCCTCACTCGGGTTGGATTATTTTGGTTGTGCAGGTGTTTTCCCTCGATGTAGTGGGTCCTTGACTTCTTTAGTTGCAGATTTCGGGTGTGCATACAACACTTCCATTCAGTTGCATACTTGCATGAGTTATGTTAATACTTCCCTCGTTAGAATGCTTGTTAGTACTAGTTGTTCTTTGTTTTGTCAAGCTACTTGAGGTACACTAGATTTGGTGAATTATCTGGTTGTAGCCTTGCTTGCCTCATTTACCCGACCATTAGACCATTATGAACTTGTTATGATACTATATATGCAGCAAAACATGAATTCAATGACATATTAAATTATAACACTTAGTCTTGACCTTGTCAAGCATTTAAAGTCTTGTTGCAAACTAAAGACTTCTCTTGTGTGCCGAACATATTAGAGAATATCTTTGCTTTGTTGGCCCCGCATATTGACAATGAAAATAGAGGAAATTGACATTAATTTTCTCACAGATTTCAACATCGTGAAATATATTTAGGTAAAGAAATGGGGTCTGTTCAGCAAGACAAGATTTATTTGGTCAAGAAATCAACTTTAATTCATTTAAATGGTTGTGTCTGATAATCTTTCTAGAAAAAATGTACCTGATAACTTGAGGATAGAAATTCATGCATCGATCGAGACTTAAGCTCCGCTTTTTGTCGTGTAAACTTTGTCCATTCACCATCTAAATCGACTTCATTGTTTTGTTTTATTCTATTTGCTAGGTTGTTGACTAGAACTTGGCAAAGCTGCTGGTGGGCAAGAAATTGTTTGGTGAAGGAACTTGACACCGGCTATTGGCTAAAACTTGGTGCTAGATGCTAGAATTTATTTAGTTCACTAGAACATTGGATTTTTATGTTTTGTTGTACTTTTGTATGAAAACATGTGTTCTCGAGCATCATACTTTTGTATGAAAACATGACACAGGGCCCTTTTATGTGGTCAATATGATAATATATAATTGATTTTGTGGTTTATTATTATCCCTATTATCATTGTTACAATTGGGTTGGGCCTCGTAATATGGGCTGGACCCTAAATCCGAGGCCCGACAATCTATGACAGCCTTCTAACCATGGTTAACTACTTATACATGACAGCTTTCAGATCGTCACAATAGCTAGCATAAACCTGCGGTTTAACCATGGTTAACACACTATTATATGATAGAAAGTTGAGGCAATCACATAATGTTTTGTGATTTTGTGACAGAACACCCAAATTCCGTCACGCCGGACATTTTGTGACGCCGATTATATGACGGACGCCATGACGTGCATGATTTCATCATGAATGCACTTTTTTTGTGACAGTTTTGGGCTATATATGACAAAATTGAGTTGTCTTGGAATGTCGATTTCTTGTAGTGCTCATTGCACTCTCCAAATTGGAACCACTCACATCATCATGATTTTCAACCTCATATCTAAATCCCTTGAAGATCATGTTTGTACCATCACCACTCACCACTTCAACTTCTTGACTAGTGAATATGCATTTGTAGCCAAGATCACAAAGTTGAGAGACCGACAATAGATTGTAATCAAGATTATCAACTAGTAACACCTTTGACAAACTCTTCTCTTGTGTGATAGCAATCTTGCCTAACTCCAACACATTGCCTTTCTTGTCATTGCCAAATGTGATTGATTCATATTCATCAATGCCCTTGATGCTAATTGACTTGAACATGTGAGAGTCTCCGGTCATGTGTTGAGTGCACCCACTATCCATTATCCAATGCTCTCCTCCGGCTCGGTAATTGACCTACAAAAAGAGATCAATTCTTCTTAGGTACCCAAAGTTTCTTGGGTCCTTCAAGGTTAGTCACCAAGGCCTTTGGTACCCAAATGGCTTTCTTCCTTGAGCCCATCCATGGTGTACCAATGTACCTAGCACGAACACCATTGTCCTTCCTCACAAGCATATATGAATGATCAAGCTTAATGGAAGAGACATTGGTTTTCTTGTTCATGCACTTGTGCTCTAAGTGACCAACTTGCTTGCAAGCTTTGCAATAGCTACCATTGTTCTTCACAAAACGTGTCTTGTGAGTAACAAGGGCGGCCTTGCCTTTCTTGGGGATATAGCCTAAGCCCTCCTTGTATAAGGATGCCCTTTGGCTACCCAAGCACATAAGCAAGCGGTCCTCACCACCATAAGCCTTAGCCAAGGTGTGATTGAGCTCCTTTACTTCCCTCTTTAAACATGCATTTTCATGAATAAGCATAGGGTTGTCATTATCTTCACTAGAGATGGATATGCTAGTGATAGTGCTAGTGGAGGCTACACATGTAGGGGTTGATTCATCAACTAGGATATCACACATGATGCTTGCATTACATGTATCAACCTTGTCCTCAACTAAGCACAACTTGTGCTCTTCAAGTAGAGAGGAATGAGCTTTCTCTAACTTAGAATGAGATTTCTCAAGCTTCTTATGGTCTACCTCTAGACTCTCATAAGGTGCCTGAAGCTCATCAAGTTCTTGCTTAAGGCTTTGTTTTCTTACGCAAGCCCTTGCATTCCTTCCTACTTTATTTGAACATGGTAATGCATTCATCAAGCATAGTTTGCAACTCCTCCCTAGTGTGAGTTGGCTCCTCATCATCACTATCACTATCACTATCATCATCATCATCTTTAGTGATAGATTGTACCTTAGTGGCCTTAGCCATGAAGCATGAGGAAGGAGTGTCGAAGAGGGAGATCTTGTCATGCATAGCCAAGTGAGCTTGCCCCTTCTTCTTGTTCTTCTTCTCCTCTTCTTCATCACTTGAAGAGGATGAGCCATCACTATCCCAAGTAGCCACATGTGACTCATTTTTCTTCTTGGGCTTGTCCTTCTTCTCCTTCTTCATGTCATTCTTCTTTCTTGCCTTCTTGATGCCCTTCTCATCATCACTATCATATGGACACTTTCGGTAATCAAGTAGCAATCATCATGGCAACGAAAACATGTCATGTTGCCTTCATTCTTGCCATCCTTCTTCTTGGATGCTTGCTTCTTCTTGTTTTTGGAGATGTAATTCTTCTTCACAAACTTTCCCAATCTCCTCACAAAAAAGAGCCATTTGCTCATCAACTTCACTTCCACTTGTAGAAGTGCCTTTCTCATCATCACTTGATTCTTCCTTCTTCTTCTTGCCCTTGGATGAAGAACTAGCCTTAAGTGTCAGGCCCTTCTTGTCATCTTTCTTGTCCTCATCCTTGGTCTTCTTGTTGGCCTTGTTGATGAGCTCTTGCTTGACCTTGTCATCTCTATATGAATCATCGGTCATCATCATCAAGCAATTGGTTGGGTGTCAAATCCTTCAAGTTGGTCTTTACTAGCACCGTGGTGAGCATCCCAAATCTCTCAGGTAAGCATCTCAAGAACTTCATGTTGAAGGTCTTGTCCTTGATATCTTCACCAAGTGCATTTAGATCATTCACCAATACTTGCATGCGGTGAAACATCTCCGGCACACTTTCATCTTCTTCCATCTTGAAGCTATTGAATTGTTCAAGCTTGATATAGGCCTTTGCTTGCTTGACTCCTTCGGTGCCCTCATAGCATTCTTCTAGCTTCTTCCAAATATCATGTGCAATGGTGAGAGACTTGACTTGCTCGAACACCCGATCGTTGAATGCCTCATGAAAAGCACTCACGGCTATGTCATTGGCATATAGTTTCTTCCCTTCCAATGAGGTTGGCTCATTTTCCTTTGCCACCTCAAACTTCTTTTCGGTCACGGCCCACACTTCTCTATTGATTTGCTTGAGGTGTGCGGTCATTTTCAACTTCCAATGCCCAAAGTTGGTGCCATCGAAAGGTGGTGCCTTCTTGGTGTTGTTGACGTGAAAATTCAACGCCATTTTGTCACCGTAGGTTGTTAAGCCCTCTAAATATGGTGCCTCGGCTTTGATACCACTTGAAAGGTCCTAATGGCTAGAGGGGGGGTGAATAGCCTATTAAAAATTCTTGCAACAACACTAAGCACCCGGATTAGTAAATAAGATGGCGAAGCTAAATAAGCGGTGCTACGAACTAGCTATGCAAGCCACAAGTCAATTCTATTGTCTCTAATCATAAGCAAGAGCTAGGTTGCTAAGTTACCCCTAGGTGAACAAGATAAACTAACTAGATTCGGTCAAAAAAAGATAAACTAACTAGATTACCAACTAGGAGCTAAACAAGACTAACAAGCTACTCAAGCTAAGCACCCTAACAAGATATACTACCAAAGTAATGCAAAGGAGTGCTAGAATACAATACCACTAATAGTGTAGTGTCGAGGTTGAAGCCAATCACCGTGTACAAGAAATCTCCAACGAGCTAGCACACAAGACACGATGATTTTTCACCGAGGTTCACGTGCTTGCCGGCACGCTAGTCCCCGTTGTGGCGACACACTCACTTGACGGTTGCTAAGCTTAATGGCCGGTGCCAAATCTCCAGTGGGAGCTCAAGCAAAGGATCACAAGAGAGGGTCCAACAAGCCACGAGCAATCCACTAGTGCTCCTTTCGCGAATCTCCCGCGGGGTAAGGAACGACCCCTCACAAACCACCTGTGTGGCCTCGAACAAGCTCCAATCGAGCTCAACACCGCCTCTTGCTCCAAGCCGCTAGCACTATGTAAAAAAGGCTAATAAACCGTCGGTGAGCCCAGAGGCGTCACTAATAACGAGCGTCACGTTGGCTGACATTGCGACGCGCGGGCTGGGCGACCGGGCGGTAATAGGCGTCGGATGGTCCCCGCAGACCAATACGCACGTCGATAATAGGAGGTCATTACGCACGCAGCGTGTTCATGTAACGCGTCCGTTTTCTTAATCGAGCAGCGTTTTCCTTTGGTGAGCATTGCGAGCCGCGCGGCTACGGCAGACGCTTTTTGAAACCGAGTGTCTGCGCGAATTCAATGTATCTCGATACCGGTTTCATCACGGGCGCATTTTCGAGACCGATCGATTGTGGATACAACCCCCTAATTCGACGCGTTTTGCTTACGTATTTACCTTTTTCGCGCCGCCGTCGCCTGCTACTTCACGAGTATTACCGTGACGCGCGTGGATTCCGCAGACCGCATGGTCGATAACCGTCCATGTTGCTTGACACCGGTGCACGCGGCGTGCGCGCGATACTCGACGCTTGAAAACATACAAGTGGTCTGAACGCCACGTAAATTAAAGTCGCTTTTATTTTTGACGAGTTGTGTTAGGAGGTGTCTGTACATGTCCCAACCACTACCGACGCGGCGTTTATTTTTCGGGCGAGTTGTGTTAGGAGGTGTTCGTACATGTCGCAACCACCGCCGACGCCCGCGTTTATTTTTGAGACGAAGTTGTGTTAGGAGGTGTCTGTACATGTCGCAACCACTACCGACGCTTATTTTCGCATTTTAGTTGTGTTAACAGGTGTTCGTACATGTCGCAGCTCCTACCGACGCCACATATAGTTTCGCATTTATTGTGTTATCAGGTGTCCAGACATGTCTCAGCCACTACCGACGCGCGTATAGTTTCGAGACGAGTTGTGTTAGGAGGTGTAATGTACATGTCGCAACTCGCTACCGACGCGCTGTCATTTACGTACATGTGTTGTCGCCAAATATGCATCTTTTTGGCCGGTATTGCGGACACGTGTCGATGGAAACGACGCTTCGCTGGTGCGCTGCGTGCTCGTAGTGTCCGAAAGCGTTGCGACACATTACGTCGCTGAGCAGACGCCTTCGGCGGGTGCACGCGCGCTGTATTTGTCTCAAGTCTTCCATCGCCCGCCCCGCTAGAGACGATGGATGTTGACACGCCGCGTCAGAATGCATCGGAATTTGGCCGGGCCTCGCATCCGGTTTTGAACGGGCCTCCGCTTCGCTCCGGCAGAAGCCGGCCTTCCTTTGGGCCTGAATTTGGACCTGCATGTTAGGCCCGTTCTCTTGTGGTACAACGAGCTAGGCCGTTTTCCGCTGTGTAGGTTATAACATTTGCGGACATATATATATATATATATATATATATATATATATATATATATATATATATATAGGACTGCGCTATTTAGTTGTTGTAGGCTCTAAATATTATTTAGAGCACCGGCGGTTCCAGCAACAGCTCCGGCGAGCATCCCCGCAACCGTAAGTCCTACTACCAGAATGATCCCACAATAGTAAAGTTTCAACCCGCAATAGTAAGTCTTACTACCAGAATGATCCCGCAATAGTAAAGTTTCAACCCGCAACCATAAGTCTTACTACCAGACTGATCCCGCAACAGTAGAGTTTCAACTCGCAACCGTAAGTATTACTACAGCTTCGTTTGATCCATCCACAAGAGTAAATATTACTACCAGTGTTACTACTAGCTCTCGCAACCGTACCAGCTTTTTTCCTTGCGACCCATAAATGAATCATCCCAGGAGTAAGTATTACTACCGGAAGATAACTAGCTTCATCCGCACGGGAGTAAAAATATACAACCATCCTAGGAGTAAGTATTACTATTGGGACTTTTGTTTCATCCCCAGGGGTAAGTATTAAGGGAGTTAATGATTTTTTTCATTTTTGAACTAATTGAACCGTGATTCTCACACGTGGGTGTGCATAACATGCACTTATTTTTGTAGTATTTTTTTACTTTTTGTATCTTGGTAGTACTTTTTACTTTCATGTACCAGCAACTTAGTAGTAAGATTCTTTCCAATTTGAAGTAGTTTTTTTTAATTTAAGTATTACTATTAACATCGGCAACTTGGTAGTAAGATTCTTTCTCTCTCTCGTAAGCATGATTAATTCCTTTTCAAAATTCAAAAAGTATATGACCATTTGTTAAGATTATTTATTAAGTAATTACCACCATTTAGGATTATTTATTACGTAATTTACCAAGAATCAAGTAGTGACTTAAGGAATTAGTCTCTGCAATTTTTTTTAAAAAGATCTCTGTGCATCCACGTACTAGTATAGTAGTAAAAGTTAGGTAACTTGCTGGACATTCTTTCTGAATTAGTAGCAAGATTTTTTTAAACCGTGGTAAGATTATTTGTATTTTTTTTCATCAATTGATAGAAGTAAAGATTCTTTACAACATTCTTTTTCTCCATTGCAACCGTACACCCATACATACACCACTACAACGTCCCTTTTCTCCCTTGCAATTGATAACCACTGACTGCAAGATAGCAAGATACAAGAATCAACATGCCACCTTCAATACACACCACGCTAGTGATGCTATGACCAGAATCCATCGGATCCCCCTTCCCTCTCGCCTGTTTGAAACAAGTGGCACTCTAGCAAGACACATCTGGCAGCCATTTACAGAAATGGACAAAAACAGCTCGCCTCGCACATCTATATGTCATCATCCGCAGCCTATTCCAATGTAGGGCTTCTCCTGATCCAAATAAAGAACAACAAAAGACCATGAATGATGAGAAAGACAGTAAATGAATTCAGAACGGAAAAGGGAAACAGAGCAGGACTGGCTACCTCTGACATGAAATTCCACTTCTCCCCTCCCTCCTTTGCAACCTTCAATCAATAGATAGATCCACTGATTCAGTCAGCCAGTCAGTAAATAAGATTAGCAGGGCAACAACTAAACTAGACAAAATTGGGTGGGATGAAGGAAAAGACCCAACGCATGAAATTGGGTCAGTCATCCTAGCAGTATATGCAACTAGCACATTATGCAAACAGTATTACTACGAAAAGATGCAGGCAACTATTATAGTAGTACTAAGAACTAATCAGCAATACTCAAATCAGGGGATCGAATCTCCTGGATAAAATTGATCTAAAAAAAATCTCCTGGAGATAGCAGACGCTATGGCACCTTGATGAGGCCTGAGGCCGCTTACCTTGTGCAATGCCACTGCCAATGACGGATCCATTAGAGTGGACTAGGTGAATTCGTCGGTGGACATCTACCCATGGTTGTGGGTAGAGAAGGTCACCGTCACTCGATCTGATATGACCATAAATCAACATCAAATGCATTGAAGAAAAAAGGAAATTGGAGGGATGGTGGAGAGGCTTAACATCCAGATCACAGAAGAAGGACGAGGATGCATTACTACCGAAGTGAAGAAGGGAGCCACCGTTCCTGCAATCTACGCTCACCGAGGCGCTGGTGCGGATGGATTACAGCTGCCGCTAGGTACTGGATCTGCTGCCACCGATGTCGTGCATGTGCCAGGCGATGGACGGCGTCGCGCCGCTGAGGGGGGCAGGGGACGGGGGCGGCACGGCCCCTAGTTGACGCTTGCCAGTGGGGAAGAAGACGTGGCCGCCGATGCAGCCCGGACGCGGTGAAGGATGGCTCCACGCTCGGGGACCAGGGGAGAACCACAGCCGAGGGATGCCTCCGCGGGGGCAAGCTGCGCGTTGCCGCCGGGATGCTGAGCAGGGGCCGCCGCCGGTCGGGGGCAGACGGGAGGGCGCGCCACGGGTCGGGGGTGGCTCACCTGGGCCGCCGTCGGTGGAGGGAGAGCCTGCTGGCCACCGTTGGGGAGTGCGAGGCAAAGCCACGACGGCGTTGAAGCCAAAAAATTGCCGCCACTCCAAGTATATAAGGGCAATGGCGAGTTAATTATGACGAAATTTGGGGCGCCGGAACCGTGCAGCTGGTTATCCAACTGGCGGTAAAACTTACTCTTGTGGATGGATCAGTAGCGGTGTCATGCAGAAGTGGGTAGTAATAGTTACTCTTGCGGGTGGGTTGGACATTGCTAGTAGTAACAGTTACTTTTCTTGCGGATCTCGTAATTTGCGGGTGCGGGATGGTGGTAGTAAGTCTTACTCTTGCGGATGTGTCAATTACTATTGTGGGTGATCGCCGGGAGTTGGGGGCGCGCCGTGGCTCTAAATATTATTAAGCGCAGAGCTTCCTAAATAGCAGTTTTATATATATATATATATATATATATATATATATATATATATATATATATATATATATATATATATATACGGCGGTGCTATTCTACACCTCGGGTGTAGAGTTTATTCTACACCCAACGACCAATTCTCGACCAAAACAGATCAAAAATTATTGAACCAAATCGCGAAATTCTTGAACCACACTCCATCGGCAAGGTGTTCGGTAATCACGCCATAGTAGTAATTTACGAAAATTTGTTCAATAATTTTCTGGCGGGTGTAGAATTTTTACTACACCCGAGGGTGTAGATTAGCATGTGGGTATATATATATATATATAATGCGTTGCCACACACTTCAACACCGTCTCTCTCTCTCTCTCTCTCGGTGGTGGCGGCACATCGCGAGGCGGGGGGGGGGGGCAGCGGAGGAGCGCGACGCCTGGGGCGGCGGCTATATATCGCGTTGATGATTGATTTGCTACGCCTGCATTTGCTATATATCGTATTTGGATCGCCTCCTTGGTGTCCGGTGTACTTGCCGGAACTGCGGCGGGCACGCGGCGAGGCTCCAAGTTGGAAGTTGTTCCTCTGTTGGATGCTGTGTTGGAGGATCTTCTGCTCGGCGGCAGGTCCTCCGGCAAATGCAATAGGAAGCACGTCGTCCACGGCATGCGGGCGGCATAGTTTCTCAGTTGAATGGAGGCTGAGGGTTTTTCCTTACCCCATACATGCTTCCCAAGAAGCAATCTCAACCGTTGAATCCAACCGAGATCAACGATTGCACAAGCTCTTGGGCTTGTTGTTGGTTTTGGCTGCTTTTGTTGGGCTCCAAATTCATCCTTCATGTGGAAGGATAGCCCAACAAAATCTGTTCCTAATCATACACAAACTCACAAAGACGAGGCTTTTACGCGCTTGCTTCAATTTACAAATTCAGCATAGGTAGCCTCCCGTTTTTGCGGTGCTTGTCCTCGAAAGTGTGGGGAAAAAAAAAACCTTTCGAATGACCCTTCCATTCCAGTCTTGCTTCATTGCCATGATAAAGCTCAATCCGGACACGCAGAGAATGCATTGACAACACTAGCCTTCACACAACCAAAGTAATCGCTACGGATGTGTACACAAAGAAATCAGTTCCAAACCACAGCGGTCATCCCGACGGCAAAGTTTCAATAAACTATAAAATCGCACTATCAACCGATGCGGCGAGTGCCCACGATAAACAAACAAGCTACGTCATTAGTCTTATGAAGTCGGCATCTCAATTTTTAAAATATGATAAAAAAGATGACAAGCTAGGCGTTCATGAGTAGAAGTTCCATCCATTGTAAACTCCGGACAATGTACAAAAATACGACACAAAGAGTTTACAAAAATGTTGGTCGTAATGCTCGGTCACACACAACGCATGCTCATAAAGATCAACAATACTCCTATCATGCATATCCCGATGTGCACAATGTCAAGGTAGAGCCCGCCACAAGGCAAAAATGTTACTTTTTGTCCTTGGAAGCCTGCCCTCTAGTTTTGATTTAAACTGCTTGTTCATCCACATATTCAGAATCGGTTTGGCATGCTCTATCCGAAATTCTATTTTTCTCCCGAACTTTAAGAGATATCTGACACATCATCCTACTGATATACAGCATTATTAGCTTTCAAACCAAGTGTGGAATAATAGAAGCGCCGAGTAGGGCTCAAATAAAAATAAAAACTTGAATGGCCCTTCCATTCCATCTTGCTTCATGCCCATCATAATAAAGCTCAATCCAGGGCAGGCGAGAATGCATTGACAACACTAGCGTTCACACAACCAAAGTAATCACTTACACTTGTATATTAATGGAATGGCTAGCACTTATACTAGGTGGATACATCATGGGGAACCATTGGAGGTTATACTATATGAAAATGAGGGCCTTGGCGATGAACCGGACTAGTATCAATGATGATCTTTTGCATGAGTGTGGATGAAGAAGGCCATGATGATGGAATTTATGATATGGTGCACGAGGGAATTGTATACAGTGAAGATGAAGGTAAAAGAAAAAGGTCTATGTTTGCAATTATATTGGAAGAGATGAAGCGGCAACTCAAAGACGATAAGGGTGGCATCTCCACTGACGAGGGACGAGTTTTTCCTCCGGTTTTAAGCCCTAGTTTTCTCTCTCGAAAAATAGAGTAGCCAATAAGATACGACTATGACGGGGAGCTGCTAAACCATTACTTCCTAGCAGCTTCATGTGTATAATTTAAAATGACAAAGATATCCAAGAGTTTGCTAAACTAGTTTGCCATCCTTGGATTTTTGCAAACGAAAAAAAAAAAAAAAACTTGGCTCCAACGAGAAGAGGTAGTTCTTGGGGCGGCCCATCGATCGTACATGGGAACAGAACCGACGAGAAGAGGTAAAGGAAGGGTGGAAATATAATTTAGTTTCACTCTCGGGGCTCTGATGCAAGTTTGCTAGAGTGGGAAGTTTGTAGATGCAGGGATTGGTTTAGTTAGTGGAAAATGAAATGCGCTTTGGGGATTAGATTCGGCGTTTACGCAAGAAGATGTGCCTTCAGACAACGCTAGATCCTCGCTGTGCTTCTTGGGACTCCTCATCCTTTTATAATCTCCCGCGTGGGTCTTTGGGTTTGTACCTAGGATCAATCATCGAGAAAAAAGTATTTTAAGATGACAAAATTATTGAGCAATGTTGTACAAGCTACTCCCTCCGTCCTATGGACTTAAATCGTTTTTGACTTTTGAACTTCATGTTTGACCATCTTATTCAAAATATTTATGCAAATTATAAAATAAATTAATCAATATTCAAGTATCTTCGTTGATAAAATAAATCGTAACAAAATAAATTATATTTGTGCAAAAATTTGAATAAGACGAAACATCGAATAAGATGGCATGGAATCGGGGTGACAAACTTCGGTGGGGCCGGAGGGAGTAGATAGCAAACCATTCAAAAAAACCTTCAAAAAAAAGGAAGGATAATGCACTTTACAATCTAGATTTCGGTGCTTACCCAAGAAGATATGCTTCATGATGGACCCCGTGTCTGCAACTACCAAAAAAAAAAGAAGATGTGCTTCCGCGACGGACTCGGATCGCAACCACCAAAAAAAAAAAAAAAAAAAAACTTCTGTATTTGCTGTTTCTAGAACCACATAAAAAACCATATCTAGCTGCATGGATGTGATAAAGAGGTGCACCCCGGGATGGAGACGAAGGCGAGGCAGGTCCACTGTGTCGGACCGCTCTCTACTCTTGTTTGCTTGAGATGAGTTTGGAAAGTCGGGAGAGAAGAGGTGAGAAGAGTACTAGTACAAAAGGGTGTAGTATGGGAGAAGGAACAAGGAAGAGACGAGAGAGTGAGAGGCTGCGTGAGAGAAAACGCCCATAGTAGCACTATCTGAGGAATCAGAGGTGGCAACTGTAGAGTGTTCGATCATCACCATGGTCCCACGGTTAATGTAAAAAGGGCGTGTAACTTGTGTGCTATTTCGAAATTTCAAACATTGTTTGGAGTAATAGGACTATGGAAGAATTAGGAATTTGGCCCTGAAAAAAGTTTGTCCTACTCTATCCCAACTACCATCGTTTGGGCCCGCTTGTAATTTTATCTAAATATATCCATGTGATATCTTGTTTTGAAGAATTAATTGAAACAAATTTAATGGTGTAATCAAAATTTAATGCTCGGTCACACACGGCAAGTACTCCTATCATGCATATCCCCTGATGTGCACAAGGTCAAGGTAGAGACAGGCACAAGACAAAAATGCTTTGCTTTTATGTCCTTGGAAGCGTGAACATTAGTTTCAGTTTAAGCTAGCTGTGCATCCACATATTCAAAATCGCATTTGGCACGCCATCCAAAATTCTATTTTCTCCGAACTTTGGCGTTTGTAATAAAGAAGTTGACAAATTCCACATCTCTCTTCACCGCCCTTGTAATCTAACAAAGCCGGTTTCTTAAGGTGGCTTTGAAGACAATCAAGATATATGTTTTTCGTATCGGTATTTTTAAAATCTCGGTGGTCACCCATAATCGGGAATATCGGATATATCGGAAATTTATCGGCGATACAAAAAACTTCGGATCAAATTTATAAAAATATTTGTTTTGTTCAAAAAATCATGTACATCTATTCTATACCATTTTAGATAAAAAAAAAAATGTAATTGCAAAAAAGTACCAACTCAATGTGACCGAGAGCAAGAATAGCACCTTCAGCACATAGCTTCAAATAATATAGGTGCACTAGTCCACAACATAATTCAAGTCCCAAATATTAGTCCAAATATTACAAAAAAAGATAGTCTAAAACATCACTAGTCCACAACATAGCGAGAATCAGTAGAGGTCCACGGTTTCAAACATGCATAAAACTAGGATAGTACAGTCCTAGATATTACAAATTCCACAAAAGTAGTGCCAAATATTACATAATATCGATTGCACAATCCAAAATACAACAAGTTGCACATGGCAAAATGAGTCCATATCGCACGGTACATTCATGTCAAATCAACGCATTTTAGCAAACAATATGTTAGAATTCATACACTAAAAAGGCCAAGTCGACATTTCAGCTACCATAGTTAGTCAATTGCATGCTAGAAGTGGAAGAAACGCACCTCACCTCTTCACTAGTACAAGTTCTTAATGTAGACTTTCTTCATCCTTTTCGATCTTGGGCGAAGAGGGGAGGAGGTTAGTCGTACATTTGTCGTTGCCTTGCTCTTATGGCCAGCTGATGTCACCTCTACTACGGTGTCATCAACCAGGTCAACCACAATGCCACTTTGCACGAAGCCACACTCTTGCCTTTAGCACTAGCCGAAGCACGAGCTCCATCACCGACCATTGTACTAGTAACAAATTAAAAAGTCATGAATTAGCATAGGGCACCAAATTATCTATGTCACTCTCAAAGTTTTCAAGTGGAGCATGGACCAAATTATTCTGCTTGTAATGAATTAGCATAGGGCCACTAATTGTTTGAAATTCATATTCATTCATATAGCAATAAAAGTACCCGGATTAAAAACCCCAAGGAGAAGTGCCTAGGCAATAAGTTACATGTGGATTATGTAGCGGCAAGTCTTTTCTATGTGATGCAAAACAAATCAGCGCCTTGGAGCCAAAGCTCCAGATTCTTGCTAGCAAACAAAGCTCCGGTGTACACATCCACATATAGCTAAACAGATTAAGCCAAAGAATCACAACCATTTTTAATTTTCCCTAAATCAAACTAATGAGATGTCATCAATTTGTATGCAAGCTAGAAGTGTTGCATCAGTATATATGCAGCAGCTTTGCATCATCAATCAATATGCTTACACAAAGAGCATGCATATGTATGTTAGCCATTAAAAGGATCGATAGCATGCAAGACATCTGAATTTGAGGATCCCTACGACTCAATCAATATGCTTACATAGTAGCATCAATATAACACACACACATCTGAATTTGAGGATCCCTATGACTCTACACACATCCGAGATTGAGGATGCAAACCTTCGGATGGTTGGATGCCGGCAAGTGCGGGGAAGGAGCCACTGCCGGCGTTGGGCAACCAACAACGTCTGCAGATTGGAGCCGATGGACGGGCGGCGCCTCTGCCGGGCGAGCAACAGGAGGACACCACCTCGGCGCCCCGCGCCGGAGTCTTGACGGCCAATCGGCGCCGAAGCGGGACGGGCGCTGCGGTCTTGTCGCGTCATCGAGCATGGACGGAGAGCCGGGCGGGACGAGCAGCCAAGGCAGCGTCGCAGGGGGACGGAGCCGGGCGCGCTGACGACGAAGGGGACGGCGCCGCGTCCGCCGCAGCGTCGAGTGGGGCTGGCTGCCGGAGCCCCGCGTGGAGCGGGGGCAGGGCCGGAGCCGCCTGTCTGCGTCCGTCGGAGCGGCGGCGGCGTTGTGCTCGTTTCTCTCGTTTTTTATAGAAGGTGGCGGCTGGTTGGGAGTGAATGAGTGAGCTTCTAGGGTTAGCCGGGGCTTTTATTTGGTGGCAACAATGTTGGTGGGCTTCTACAATATTTGGGCCCAAATTTTTGGCGCCTACGCTTCAAAAATTCAAAATTTTTTGGCCGTAGTAGGAGCAATATACCGGACCCTAGCGGTACGCAGCGATATTTCGAAATTACAGAAATTTCGCCTGAAATTTTTTCGGATGTTTCATCCTTTTTGACCTGGCCTTCAAAGATACCTGCAAATGAAACAAACAAAAAAATGTCCGAGTCAACACCTGCAAAACGTAGTGACAACGATTGCACAATTTGACTAAATGAACTTTCGTTCGGACATAATTGGATTACACATAAACAAATTCAATTCATAAATCTCAAGAAATATCACCTACATTTGAGCGTGTTAAAAATCTCTTCAAGCAATATAAGCTAGAAACTAAATGTGGAATGTAAGGTACATATAAATTTTTGATCCAAATGTTAGTTACCTTCACATAGAGCTTTTTGGAGGGCGGGAAACATTTCGTAAGACTAACAACATCATTAATGTCGAGATGGCATGCACACTTTGTTGGTGTTTCTTACGCACACAGAGAAAATCCGCAAGCGCACGGAAATACCATTGTAGCACTTCACCCGGTGGTAAGCGGGGGTATCGTATTTTACACAAGGACGGTCGCGCGGTGGCTTTTCGTGTCTATGTCAACCTAAGGCAAGGGTTTATTTTCTAAAGAGTAGCGAGGTATCTATAGGCTAAGTTTTCCGTGCGGTGATTCCTAAAGTCTGTTGTCTACTCACTTCGGGCACCGGCCCACTCCCAAATGGGTAGAGTCCGGCAATTAGCTCTACGACACAGCCGAACGTGGGGGGATTTCAAGGGACGGACAAGGCTTGTCACGACCAAACCGCCTACCCCCTCAACCGTGGGATGCACCGCAAAAGGTAGGTGAACACTAGTCCAAACACCACGTTTGCACTATTGGTCACAGTTCTTGATGTTGGCCAAGGTTCCCCGGTCAAAGAGTTCCTTCATCAAGAACTAGCGCTCTTAACGAGACAATCTACCAATCCCAAAAGTCTACAACAGCTAAGAAATATACGAAGGAAATTAAGTAGCTGCAAGATAATCACAAGACTCCTTACCAAAGTGTAAGTAGCTTGCAGAGGTACAAGCCGGGCGAATGCCGACAAGTCCTAACTCAGTCCTCCTAGGAACCGCATGAAACACCAAGAGGCGAGGCCGGCAACCCTGGGTAGAAAAGAACAAAGCTTCTTTCTAGCCTTTCCGTCTCTCACTCTCTAGAATTAGAAGATAGAATAGAAGAAGTAGAAGAAGAAGAAGAAGATCTAATTCTACTCTCTTGCACAAGTGGACTGGTTTCTCCTTTGAATTGTTGTGTAGAGAGGTGAAGGAGGGAGCTATTTATACACAAGGGGAGGGGCCTAAGTGCTAAAAACACCCAAACCGTCCTAGGAAAACCTTCCATATCGTCAAACCGACCATCCAACGTCGGTTTCATCGGTTTTTTGAAGTTAACAAACCGCCTCCCCCGCCGGGCCCGAACAGCCTCGGCCGAGTGCGGCCGCACCAGTGGTGCTTGTAGCGCACCCTGCAGGGGGTCGGCCTGGCTCGAGCCGGGCAGCTGGGCTTCCTTTGTTCAAAAGTTGTGGGGTGGTCTTGGCCCGACCTGGTTTTGACGTTTTGTCCCAATTCTTGTTTGGGCTTGCCATTTGCTCCTTTGGGCCTTTTTCTATTTGTTGATTTTATTTTTTTTTTTATTTGTCTTTTTGGTCCAAAGTGATCATCCTTGAGTTTGTACCTGCAAGTCCAAATAAACACCAAAACTTTGGAATATGTTAGTTGAAATCCCTATTTCTAGGTTGTTTTGGTGTTGCGTTGACGGTATTTAATTTGTCGTTGGTTACCGTCAACAAACTCCCCACACTTAGCCCCTTTACTCGTCCTCGAGTGAAGGCACAGGGACTAAAGTGGTTCAAACTCCAAGATGTAAGCTTGCATACGTGTTATTCCAAGCCTTACCTTTTTGTGAGCATTCATGGTGGCTACCAAGCTGTCTTAGAACAATTGAGCAATGGAATAGTATGAACTTCTATCGTTGGAAAGAGGTGCCATACCCTTAGATCGAAACGTGCAAAAGTGTGTGGAAAAATATTGATGATATATATTTTCTTTTGCGATTACTCCTTGACTTATGATCCTATCCCCTTCTTTTTTGTATGCTTCCAGAGAGATACAGGCTATTATCATCATTTTTTTTTTTATTTGGAGATGTGGGCTCTACTCGCCCTTGGACACGTGTCCATTATTCATCTCTCTTTCTTTTCTTTTTTTTTTCTTTTTTTTTTTTGCAGCCCGTATCTTTCTCTCTGCATTTTTCTTGATAACCGGAGATGATCATGGTATGAATGGAGTATTTATTTGGTGGATGGTGAAGATGCATGTTGTGCGCAATTCTCATTGTGAGAACCGGGTATATATGTGGGTGTACGTGTTTTTCCGATCTTTGGGAGTATGAGCCTCTCTCAACGCGGATCAACGGAGCCCCGACAAAACTCAATGCAAAGAGGGAAGTAGCTATAGTGGATAATCATATCATTGTTCGGGCTTTGGTAGGATTTGGCTAAGTCAAACCATGAGCATGCTTTATTTTAAATTTTCGAAAATAAAACCAAGTCTTGTTGCAAGAGAGAGCAAGCGTCAAGTCATTCTACCATGTCACAAAGATCAATTATTTAGATAAGCATGGGGTCCCTAATGGATAGTTGCTCAACAAAGATCTAGTTTTTTTTTTTTTTTTTTTTTTTTTTTTTGGCGAGGAATAAAATGTATGCATGCCATGTATCAATTGGTAGACATAGAGATGGAGTTTTATTAACTTGGTCTAGGTTTCAAAGACTTAGATAAGTCACAAGTCAAAATTTAATTTTAAATAAATCGCGTACCTTTGACTTGTGAGCCTCCCCCACACTTGTTTTTGTACCTATTTTTAAATTTTCTTTTGCACAAGGACAAAAACAAGTGGAGACATAGGCAATAACATAACAAAACTTTATTGAATTTATAAATAATTCAAATCAAGCACACCTTGAAGAAATTACAAAATGATTGGAAGGGAAATACTGAAAATTAAAACTAGTGCGCGCCTAATTATTGATAAAGAGGTAGAGCTCTTTTAAGCGTGCTTGCGCAGGCGTGCTCTGCGTTAGCGCCTCTAGCGACCCTAGCCAGCTTAGTCTTGAAGTTTAGGCGAAAAGAGTCTAGTTCTTTCCTAATGTCCGTGCGTTCTCTAAGTCCGCCCCTTCTACCTCTGCGGTTAAGGTTTTTCACTAGCTTGTTTAGAGAGTTGACTCTCGCTTTAAGGTTGCTAGTGAAGGGACTTTAGGAACCGTGCTACTCCCAGTTTGTTTGCAGCGATGGAGTACTCTCGAACGACTCTCGAAAACATTAGAAGCCTTCCTAGGTGTAGCACGGGTACCCTCATAGGGCCCTCGCTACTCGAGCGACTCTCAACAACATTCGGGGCCTTTCTAGGATTCGCCCGAGGGATACGGTGGAGCACTTGGAGATGTCGCCGAGTAGGGGTTGGCTTCTTCATAAGCCCTTTCCCACGTCCTCCTGTGGGCATGTCGACACCGACAACGGTGTACGGGTAGCTGTAGTCGGAGGTATGGAAGGAGGACGTTTCGGCGCCGACGTGGTGCGGGCGCCACCGCCGGGGCTCCTTCCTCTTAATGCCCGTGGTGCCCACCGTTGGGACGAGGTGGGCGCCCAAGGATACTCTTTTTGCGTGTCACGGATGACCGCCAAAGGACACGTATCACTTCCCTCCATTAGATGAGTGGCGTGGGGAGGGAGCACGGCAAGAGGGGCGGCAGAGGATGGTTCTACCTCGTCACTAGGGAAGATCAAGTCATCCTCATTGAGAGAGCAAAGTGAGCGAGAAGAATTGTAGAGAGTAAGGGCATGGTCCGCCATTGCGGTACCGTTCTTGGCTTAGAAGAAGAGGATTTGAGAGGAGGAGAAGAGCAAGAAGGAGTGGTGTGAAGAATGGAGAGGAGGAGGGTGGATTTTATAGGATAAATTCTCCTCTCTCGCTTTTAGCAGGTCGAAATCTCGCAGAGCACACCTTACTACCGCAGTTGTGAGAAAGGAGAAGGTGATGGGCGAAATCCCGCATCGAAAGGGGCCGGCCAGTGTGGGCACCGTGTGGTGCGCGCTACAAGCACCACCCAGTGTCCCCCGGGTCGAAGTTTTCGCCACATTCGCTTCCTTTTCAAAAAGTTTTGAATCGGTGTTTGCCGCTACGAGAAACGCTTCCTTTCTTGCTGATCTCTAATTGATCCTCAAATTCGAATTTTGAAAATAATTTATGCTTTGATTAATTTAGAAAGTATGTATCCTTTGTGTAGCAAATGACCAGCATGGATTAAATAAAGTAAAAAGAAAATAATAAAGTAAATACTTTATTTAAAACAAAGTAAATATATAGATAACTTTTTATGTTTTATTATTACCTTATATAGATTTTTTTATGCTGATCATCACAAATTAATTTTCAAAACATAAATCTATTCTATCGAGCTCTTGGTTAAGATCGATATCGCTCGAAGAAAAGCTTAAGGCGTTGGACCGTTACCTTTTGTATCTCACCCGTCATCTTGATTGTGATCGCGCCATGTGGCGATGTGTTGATGACGGTGTACGGTCCTTTCCATTTGCTTCTCGCCTTCCCTTCGCCGAATAGCTTCACCCGGAGTTGAATAGGAGTACTTTATCTCCCGTGGTAAATTCTTTTGATTTTTATGCGCCGATCATGCCATCTTTTTGTGCGCTCTTTGTAGAGCTTTGCACTATGGTACGCCTTCTCTCGCCATTCTTCTAGTTCGAAAATTTGTCTCTCGGGCGGTTCTTTCCAAATGAAGTCCGATGTCCATATTCCACTTCTTGATGGCCCAATGAGCTCGATGTTCCAAAATTAACCGGTAAATGGCGTGTTTTGCCATAGACCACCGGTAAGGTGACATGCCGATGGGGGCTTTGTAAGCCGTCCGATATGCCCAAAGAGCATCGGGTAGCTTGTTCTTCCAGCCCTTCCCCATCTCGTTGACCGCCTTCTCGGGATGTTTTTTGATTTGTTTATTGAGGTTTCGGCTTTCCCGCCGGTTTGCGGATGGTAGGGGTGGCAATATTGTGCGAGTGCCGAGCTCTTTCAAGAATGCCTTGAATGATTTGTCCTTGAAATGCGATCCTCCGCCACCGATCACCATGCGTGGGCGCCCCAAACGGGAAAGATGATTTCATGGAACATCTTTGCGTGCGTGCTTGCCATCGCCGGCTCGCATGGTAGTGCCTCTACCCACTTTGACACGTAGTCCACCGCCACCGGGATGTACTCGCAATCATGGGACTTCCGAATGGCCCCATGTAATCAATGCCCCACACATCAAATATTTCTATTTGAAGGTTGTAGTGTAGGGGCATTGCGTCACGAAGCTATGATGTTCCCCTGTCTTCGCGGTTGTAACATCTTCTCGATGAACTCTTTTGTGTCGCCGTACATCGCCGGCCGGAAAGAATCCGCGACCGCCAAATTTTGGCTTGTGTGCGAATACACCCGTGATGTCCGGCCGTAGGGAGATGCATGACATTTTTCGATGATCTGCATTCCTTCCTCCCTTGGTACGCATCTTCTTCTCAGCAAGCCGTCCGCACACACCCATGGGTTGAAGTGCGACACCTTGAGTAGCATGTCGTTGCGTAGGTAGTCGCGATTGGTAGTTCCCCGCATGTTAGTTACCCGATACGCGACAAAATGATCCGCAACTGTATTTTCTACCCTTTTTATCTTTTATTTCTATATCAAATTCTTGGAGTAGGAGAATCCAACGGATCAAGCGAGGTTTCGCATCCTTTTTGGTAAGAAGATACTTAAGGGCGGCATGATCCGTGGTACACAATTATTTTTGCGCCCACTAAGTAGGAACGAAACTTCTCGATAGCAAAGACTATTGCTAGGAGCTCTTTTTTTCGCGTGGCATAATTAAGCCGGGCTCTGTCGCCGAGTTATGCTAGCATATGCGATGGCATGCTGCTTTTGTCCTTGGTTTGGCCTAAGACCGCACCAACAACAGAGTCGCTAGCATCGCACATGATTTCGAATGGCAATGACCAATCCGGGGTTGGATGATCGGAGCTGAGATGAGTGCTTTCTTAAGGGTTTCAAAGCGTGTAAGCACTCATCCGTGAAGTCAAAGGGTACATCTTTGGCTAACAGGGGCCGTAAGGGGTCTAGCGATTTGTGAAAAATCTTTTTATAAATCTTCTATAAAACCTGCGGGCCTAGGAAACTACGGATACCTTTGACGTTCATTGGGGTGGTAGCTTTTCGATAACGCCTATCTTGGCTTTGTCTACCTCTATCCCCCTCTCGGACACGAGGTGCCCGAGAACGATGCCTCTCGACCATGAAGTGGCACTTTTCCCGCTTAAGTACCGTGTCCTTTTCTTGGCATCTCTCGCAAGACCCGGTCTAGGTTCTTCGCACAACTTTCGAAGGTCTTACCGTAGACGGAGAAATCGTCCATGAAGACCTCCATGATCTCTTCGATCATGTCTCGAGAAGATAGACATCATGCACCGCTGAAAAGAAGTAGGTGCATTACACATGCCCAAATGACATTCTATGGTAGGCATAGGTTCCGTATGGGCATGTGAACGTGGTCTTGCTCGTCATCGGGGTGGATCGGGATCCGGTGGTAGCCGTAATACCCGCCAAGGAAACAGAAAGAGTGTTTCGCTAACCGCCCAACATTTCATCAATAAAGGGCAGCGGAAGTGATCTTTCTTTGTTGCCTTGTTAAGTTTTCTATAATCAATACACATTCTCCACCCTCGTGACTTGTCTTTGTGGAATGAGTTCGTTTTTAGCGTTCTCAACGATCGCCATTCCTCCCTTTAGGGGACCACTTGGACCGGGCTAACCCAATCACTGCGGTGGTACGGGATAGATAATCCCGCGTGAAGAAGCTTGAGAACTTCCTTCTTCACGACTTCACGCATCGCATTATTGAGCCCGCTACTTGGGGTTCGCATGATGGGGTACTGTCGGGGTCAATAGGGATGCGATGTGTGCATAGTGTCGGGCTTACCCCTTTTTAGATCTTGAAGGGAATACCCAAGACCGACCCGTGTTTCTCTAAGACGGCTATTAGGCGGGTAGTTTCGTCACTAAGCTTATCGCTATGATGACAGGAGCTTGTGAATCGCCGTTTAGGAAGACATAGCGTAGGCCCGGGGGTAGGGGTTTAAGCTCAACTGAGGCCGAGTCGCCTCTTCCTCTTTGGGAAGTTCTATGAGTTCCCTGAATCGCCCTCTTCTTCAATGAAGAATTGGGCGCCTTTTTTCTAGGTCCGCTTTACGGGGTTCTCATATAGCATAACTCCCATGACCTCCTCGGGCGTGTCATACTCAAGGAAGGGTTCTGCACCGAAGTTTTTGCTTGAGTAACCGATAGAAAACTTTTTTCTTCCCGAGTTTGACATCCAAATCCCCGATGTTGATAGATCAAGAATCTTCTCCAAGGGATGCCCGATCGAGATGTCGAAGTCTTGGATATCAAAAAATATGAAAATTCAGAGACAACTTGACATCCTTGTGTAGGAAGATTTGTTCATGTATAACCTCACGGCTTTTAATGGTGGTAATGTGGTGCTATGCTAGGGTCCGTGCGGTGGGGGTCCTAATGGCTTCCTCGACACAGGCTTGTGCAAAGGTTTCGGACATTATGTTTATCCCCACAGTAGGGTTATACATGACTTCCACCCAGGTTCCCTGATATTTGCAATGGATTGATGTAGAGGGGCCACTTATCTGAATTTCTTCAAAGAAGGTCCTTCCTCTTGCAGCCATTCTCGCTCATTATGGTCAAGTAGCTCCTTAATAGACTCTGGAGGAAGGTTTTATCCGTGGGGCTGTTCAGGCTAGCCGATGTGTGGTTTCTTCCATTGTTCGTACTTCGAGGTGTCACCGAATTGATCGATAAGGTCAACCTCCAAGAACGGGAGATCCGCGTATGCGGCCTCCCTTGTGTTCGTTCAGCGCGAGGGTCTCTATATAGGTTGATTAGGTTCGCTTTAGCCAAAGAGACTTCCTCCGGTTTTCCGCTTTGGGTTCTACTCGGATGGGTTCTAGCTGGGAGTATTCTCAAGAATACGGTTTAGGAGAGCTTCTCCTTCCGCTGTGGTTTTATGTGAAAACGACCCTCCGGCAGCTAAATCAAGCAAATAGGAAAATGGCCCCGGGCCCCAGCCGTAAATGCCGTAAAAGCATGTGGTTTGGTATGGATAGGTCCGGGCCGGATCGTAAGCGTTGTAAATCGTCCCGTGCTGCGCCCTAAGGTTTCACCCTCTATTTGTTGGAAGTTGAGTATCTCTTGTCGCAGGGGCGCGATTCGATATAGGGTAGAAACGCTACACGTAACTGCTTTGCCGTTCTTCCCATTCTCCGCTTACCCGACCCTACGTTATGGGCGTACCATTGAGTCGCCCTCTCGAGAGAGAACGGAAACAACTTCCACCTCGGCGTGTCGTGTGTCATGCCTCGCACTGTCGCAGCCACGTAGCTGCTCAAACTCCCGTAAGTGATGATAGGGGTTTCATATTCCGAGCCTAAAAGGCTCGGGCCCGAACCATGGCTATAAAGCCGGGCGAGCTCATACTGCCGTGATTGGCTTCGCGGATTGGCGTGGTTCTACAAGCTCGCCCTTAGGAGCGACAGGATTTGTAGGGTAGGTTGCTCCATGAGTAACAGGGACTCTTTTGGTATTTTTGTTTAAAAGGATACTACCAAATCACACAGTCGACTAGGCTCGATATATAACTACGACAACCGTCCCGCAAGAACGGCGCCGAAATGCTTGTTGGTGTTTCTTACGCTGACAGAGAAATCCGCAAGTTTACCCGGAAATACCGCTGTAGCACTTCACCCTCGGTGCGTGGTATCGTATTTTACACAAGGACGGTCGCAAGAACCGGCTTTTCGTGTCTATGTCAACCTAAGGCAAGGGTTTGTTTTCCGAGAGTAGCGAGGTATCTATAGGCTAAGTTTTCCGTGCGGTGATTCCTAAAGTATGTTGTCTACTCACTTCGGACACCGCCCACTCCCAAATGGGTAGAGTCCGGCAATTAGCTCTACGACACAAATTTAACGTGGGGATTTCAAGGGACGGACAAGGCTTGTCACGACCAAGCCGCCTACCCCCTCAACCGTGGGATGCACCGCAAAAGGTAGGTGAACACTAGTCCAAACACCACGCTTGCACTATTGGTCACAGTTCTTGATGTTGGCCAAGGTTCCCCCCAAAGAGTTCCTTCACCAAGAACTAGCGCTCTTAACGAGACAATCTACCAATCCCGCAAGTCTACAATAGCTAAGAAATATACGAAGGAAATTAAGTAGTCAAGAAGATAATCACAAGACTACTTACCAAAGTGTAAGTAGCTTGCAGAGGTAGGTACAAGCCGGGGTGGTACCGACAAGTCCCAAGACTGGCCCTCCTAGGAACCGCTGAACACCGAGAGGCTTAACCGCAACCCCCTGTAGAAAGAACAAAGCTTCTTTCTAGCCTTTCCCTCTCTCACTCTCTAGAATTAGAAGATAGAATAGAAGAAGTAGAAGAAGAAGAAGAAGATCTAATTCTACTCTCTTGCACAAGTGGACTGGTTTCTCCTTTGAATTGTTGTGTAGAGAGGTGAAGGAGGGAGCTATTTATACACAAGGGGAGGGGCCTAAGTGCTAAAAAACACCCAAACCGTCCTAGGAAAACCTTCCATATCGCCAAACTGACCATCCAACGTCGGTTTCATCGGTTTTGGAAGTTAACAAACCGCCTCCCCGAAGCCGGGCCCGAACCGCCTCAGCCAGGGTGCGCCGCACCAGTGGTGTGCGCACACCCCGCCGGGTCGGCCTGGCTCGGGCTTCAGCAGTCGGGCTTCCTTGTTCTGAAAAGTTGTGAGGTGGTCTTGGCCCGCCTGGTTTTGACGTTTTGTCCCAATTCTTGTTTGGGCTTGCCATTTGTTCCTTTGGGCCTTTTTCTATTTGTTGATTTTATTTCTTTTTCTTTGTCTTTTTGGTCCAAAGTGATCATCCTTGAGTTTGTACCTGCAAGTCCAAATAAACACCAAAACTTTGGAATATGTTAGTTGAAATCCCTATTTCTAGGTTGTTTTGGTGTTGTGTTGACGGTATTTAATTTGTCGTTGGTTACCGTCAACACACACAACCAAAACTTTAATAGTTCCCATCGAGATGACATTGCCGAGCGCAACTCCGCCGTGCCGCCATGGTCGCCGGGCGAGCATCTCATCGCTAACCCTCGGCGAAGCTCTCATCTAAATTTCTAATAATTATATTACAACTCAACACGGGGAAACAAACACATGTTGCAAATTAAAAGCGTAACCCGATGTTTACACAACAATATGACAACGAAAACCAAATAAAACTAGTTTAGGGACATCTTGCACATCCTCAAGAAGGTGTATGCCGCTAAGCTCGCTCAATTTGAACGGCAAGAGTATGAACTCAAAACGGAGGCGGCACCGAGCGAGCAAGATCGATGACGCCGCTCCCTCGCCCTCGTGGGTCATGCATTCTTCCGCCGCATATAGACGTGGGAGTCGCCGACGCCAAGCAGCTCTACACCGTTGAAGGTGTAGGGACACGAATCAAGGTTGGGTTGAGGCACACAACCGCGGTGAGGTCCGCCCCGGGCCAAAGTACGGGCTTTTTGGCAAAGAGATGGTTCGCCCACCGGCCGCCGCTGCGTCGCCGCTGATTCCATGTAGCGCCCGCCGGCGCTTCTAGGTCCACGGGTTCTCGACCATACAGCAGCAGATCGCCAAGAAGTGTCGCGCCGAGTCCCCAAAGATCGCCCGTTTCCCGAGGAGCCCGCCCTTTGGGATCCCCACGCGCCGCCGTCACCTTCACCATCCCCTCAGAGCATATGGCCTCCTGATGCTCGGCCTTTGAGGAAGTGTGCCGCCGCCAGAGCTCCTGTGGGAACTCTTTGTTTCGCGGGCAGCGCAGCGCCTTGAGATGAATCGGGCGGAGCGACATGAGCCGACGCCTCCTTGGTGTCGGTGTAATCGTCGGAACTTGCTGCAGACCCCGACGAAGCTCCATGTACATTGCATCGGGAACTTGTTCCTTCCTGGCCGAGGCAGCGAGGATCTCTCGCTCGAAAGCAGGTCCTCCGGGTAGCCGCAATGCTAGCACGCTGCCACGAGATTCCCGCCATCGCCATCGCTTCTTCTCCTTCATCGCCTTTGGGGCGGCGGGCGAGGAGGGAGGCAGCGGGCAGCGCTGCCATGGGGATAATAACGAGGAGTGGAAAGCGAGTGGAGAGGAGTGAACTAGTAGTGAAGACAAAGGCGGACGGGGTTAGACACGTACATGATGGACCCAGGGCACCTATTTTATAGTATTTCACCGCACTTGGAGTGTTGGTTACCTACGAAAAGGACACAAAAACTGTCTCCACTCCTTCAAGATCTACCGCAAGCGACAATAATGGTAAGCGCCGCCAGTGGAGTCCAACAAGGACAACTCTTCCCCGTCCCCTCGGAAGAAGCATCAAGGAGGAGAATATGACTTATTTAGATTGTGTGAACGATGAACTGTCCGGTGTTCTCACGTCTGCCTCATGCTGCTTGGGTGTACAAATATGTTGGTGTTCGCCTCTTTCTTTATATATTATATATATTATATATAATGTCCTAATCTACCTTTATGGAATATTGTAAATATTATGTTTGCCTATATGCTTCAATGTTGATGCGGTTTGATTTCTTATCATAACTCATAAGTGTTCATCTCGCATGCATGCATGAGATGAATGATAGTCGTATGCATGTCTTTAGCGTGTAGTGTACCATTTGATGGTTATTGTTTGTCACCGATGTGACTATTACTAGTTTTTATTTCTTTGGTTTCTTTGGTCATATGTATGGTTTCAAAGGGTAGACCTATTCGAATCTGCGTTTATTGTTTTACGTACTCCGGGGAGTAGTTACTCCCCTCAATAAAAACACGTTGCACATGTGTTCATACTTGTTTATCGGTTTGAGTATGTTTAGATACTCATATTAACGCAGCTAGATTTTACTACGCCGAATTTTTTTTTTGAAGGAACCCATATTTTTTCATATATACAAACATATCACTATTTAGCGTATATAAACAAAGTTTATCCACATACTCTACGTATCCACCTACCCCCGCTAGATAGTCTAGTATGATCATATACTTAATCCCCATACACTCAACAAATTTCACCATGATATCCAAAGGCAGTGCCCTACCGCTTTGAACTAACTAAAAAATGTTATAACTCACAAACCAAAAAATCAAATTAAATTCTGATTACACCATTGAATTCCTTTTAATAAATCCTGCAAAACAAGACCTCATATGGATATATTTCGATAAAATTATAGTTGGCCCCACCGATGATAGTTGGTAGTATAGATTAGTAAAAAAAAAAAAAAAGAGAATGGTAAAAGGGACAAACTCCATGAGACGGATGGTCAAACATGAGGTTCAAAAGTTAAAAACGACAAACTCCATGAGACGGATGGAGTAGTGATATTCTAACTCATCTTGGACACAAATAAAAACTAAATAAATGTAGCTAGTTTTGGGGACGGACACATCCGGCCGGCGTGCATCGCCGCGACATCCAATTCCAAATGACCGTAACTAGATTACGAACTCAAGATCGATGCGGCACCCGAGCGCCGGTCTGAGGATGATGGTTCCTCCGCCTGGTAGCGGTGGCGCGACGCTTGCATCCTTCCGCCATGCACGGCGTGGGGATCGACGACGACGCCTTATTCCGCACCGTCGGGATCAACCAAGGTTGGGTTGCGGCGTGTAGCCTCGATGAGGTCCTCCTGGGCCCAATAACGCCGCTCCCGCAGATTATGGTTCGCCCACCGGCCGTCGGGCTGCGGGCGCCTCTCATTCCATGGAGCGGCGCCGGCGCTTCTTGGTCCGCGGGGTTCCGACGCATGCAAAGAAGATCGCCAAGAAGTAAGCCGCGCCCGAAGTCCGCAGCATTAGCGGCTTTCCCGAGGAGCTCCGGTCCCTTGGGATCCCACGGCGCGTCGTCATCCTCACCATCCCTCGTAGCATATGGCCTTGGACGATTGGCCTCGAAGAAGCGCCGCCCGAGCTCCTGGGGAAAACTTTGTGCATCGCCCGCAGCCCGGTAGACGAATCCGACGGAGCGACACAAGTTGGATCGCCTCCTCGGTGTCGATGTATGCTTGCCGAACTTGCGGCGACGGGTCAAGAAGCATGTACGTTACTTCTGGATTTTTCTTGTCCTGCTTGATGCAGCTGCCGGAGGATCTGTTGCCCGAGCGCTTCCTCCGCGGCTACAAAGAAGCTGCATCGTCGTCACGGCATCCCGCCATCGCGTCTAGCGGTGTTGCCGCCTCTTGCCCTTCATCTTCCCGCTCCCCTCCTTGCCCTCCTGGAGTAGCCGGCCTCTTGCCCTTCCGCACGCACCGCAAAGACGGGAAATTAACGCTTCGCCACACGCAACGCAACCCCCCGAAGCAATAATGAATCGCCCGGCCGGGCCGCCGAGTCCCAATAAAAGTAAGGATGTTTTGGTCAAACAGTTCGAATATAAAAATCATCATCAAAATACCTCGTCGTTGGCGGCACCCGTATTCTTGTAGAGCATGAGAGCCTTTTCCACCACACTCGGCCCCAACTACGCACGTGTATAGGGCCTTACATGCGAATCCTTGCATGCGAATCCTTTGCGTAATCCTACACACCTCGCTGTAGGATAGGGCCCATGTCCGCCTTGCATGCGAATCCTTTGCATATGGCTCGCCGGTAGGATAGGGCCCACGCCCGCCATTGTCGTTCCGTCCAATCCCCAGTGGTGCCGTGCTCCCGATTCTTGATGCCATCTGCACCGCATCTGCTTTCGAACGGCGAGGCACCGACCGGGAAGACGACAACACGCAAGGACGCCTACTACTCCCTACAGGCTCCTTTTTTTTTTTATTTCCAGCTTATTCTCTCTCACGTATACTATTAAATCAGCCGAATCTGCTCAGCCTATATTTCAGCGCCAAAAAAATAGTACCGCACTCCCTCCGTCTCAAAATAATTCACCATATTGACTCTAAGACATCATGTTTGACCACTCGCCTTATTCAAATTATTTATACAATTTAGGAAATAAATAAATTATTATTAAAGTATCTCTAATAATAAACTAAGTCACATCAAAATGGATGATGTTTATATAAAAAATTTGAATAAGACGAAGGGTCAAAATTTGTCGCTAGCCGGGTACGGGGAACCTACGCCACCCAACGTAACCAAATCAAGTTCGCCAGAATCCGGGCCTTCCCGTGTGGTGTACGCCACGTAGGGCCACGCCGGATGAGCAGCGAGAGGCACACGAGAGAGTGGAGACAGGTGCATGCGCCAGTATGGGGGCCCACTATGTAAACTACTGTACCTTAAAAAACTAGATTACACCATTGAATTCGTTTCAATTAATCCTTCAAAACTAGATCTCTAATGAATATATATTTAGATAAAATTATAAGTAGGCCCCAATTGATTGTAGTTGGTCTAGAGTAGAGATAAAGAAGGGAATCTTGATGACTAGGATGTACATACTACTCAGATAGAAGAAGTAGTAAATAGAGAAACGCGAGAAAAGGATAGCCCGGCATCGTTTATCATCTTCGCCTCGCCGCCTCTCTTTTCGCTCCCCCGCCACCGCCCACCACCCCCGCCGGCCCTAGCGAGCCCGGCCCAACCCTATTACGCCCGCTGGCGGCATCCGCTTCCCCACAGAGAATCACATATCACGTAGCTTTCGATAGGGAAGAACAACTCATAGAGGGGAGGGGGAGGAGGAAGAGAGGAGAAGGACATCCAAACAAAGACAAATTTGGAAAAATATAACACATTGCATGATTACGACTAATAAAATATCTCAGTTTTCATGCATACTCCTACTGTGATCTTTTCAACATAAACCATGCATATGATCGATCAAATTAATCCTGTTCGATCGAGAACATCAACCATCACATGCGCACCAAAAAGCTATCCAATTCAGTTTGTTTGATCGACAACACCATCCGGAGAAAGAGGAGGTAGCAATAGATCGCTGCCGCCTAGCACTACAAATAGAAAGTTTGATTGTGTGAAGATCACAAACCCGGAGACAACGTGAATGATATCCGTGCTCGCGATTGATATCTACATGCAAAAGATTGACCGGACGAAGAACCTCATACACTCGCCGCAGATCCTACACTCCTCATTGCCGTAACACGGAGCACACCACACCACCCGAGACGCGAGGACGGCCGCACCGCTTTGGCCGGCTGCCGCACCAAGCCCGGCCATGGCGAGGCACCATTTGGGCTATAGGATGGGATGTACGCCACTCTTTTCCCCGTATATGCTCCGCCAAGTCGCCCAACCTAAAACTCCATGCATGTCGGGCGGGCCGAAAGTACACTTGATGCTCTTCCACGCCCCAAATTGGCCGCCGGCGTTGTCACCTTTCGATATCCCGCAACACCCGGGCATAGTCGCCGTCCGCTGCACCGTGTTAGCCCCAGAGAGCACACAAGAGCAAGAACATAGCTCTGGGGCTTCATGCCCTAACGCTAGCAAAGGCCGGCAAAGATCGGGAGTGATGGTTTGCTGGGTGCAGCGGCCTTGACGAACACGGCATACATGCCGGCTCGAAAGGCACGCCTCCGTTGCCGACGGGCGAGGAGGTCGGTGCAAAGACTCGCGATACTTGAGCGAGTAGTATAGCGTCCCGCAGACGCCGACCGCGGTGCAGCACCAGTCTAGTCGGATGCTCCGTCCCACCGTGGGTCGCCGCCGCGGTGCTTTCATCTATGAACATGTGGCCTCGCAGATTGGCGAGGGCCCCCATGGATTCTCTGCAGCGTCCATGGCGACTCGAATCGCAATCTGCAAGCATGTCACGCGGAAGGTTTTCCATGGCGCGAGCGGCGTGGCCGCGGCGGGGGCTTTGGTGGAAGCTCAGCGGCGCCCTCTAGCTATGGTTTGTGCAATTGTGCGGCGAAGAATGGTCGCCGCCACGGGAGGGGTGAGTCATCAGCGGTACCGCGCCGCTGGTGGCGGCAATAATGTGGGTGCGCGGCCGGTGCAGGGGACGTAATGAGCGGGCCTGCTGGTGCACTATCCCAATGCTCGCCTCAAAGATACGGAGTAGTACGCACTATAAAATGTTTTTCAAAAGCTGCTACACCCTCCGTCCCCAAATAAAAAGTCCGTGTTTGACTTCTACAATCCTTGTTTGACCATTCGTCTTATTCAAAATGTTTTAAAAATTTAGATATTTTGTTATGATTTATTTTATCATTAGAGATACTTTTATAATCATTTATTTAATTTATTATTTGCATAAAAAATTAAATAAGACGAATGGTGAAATAGGGATTGTAAAAGTCAAAAACGGACTTTTATTTGTGGGACGGAGAGTGTATATGTTTTCCATGACAAGATGATCTCAAATCAAAAGGTTGTAAACTACAAAGTTTCATAATTGAGAACTACAATCGGTATGTTGGTGGTTTGTCTATCCGACGTCACTTAAAACATTTAAATTTCATTTATTTATTTATTTTTGAATTTGAGACCTAGTTTTCCATTACAAGATAATGTCAAATCAAAAAGTTCTAAACTAGAGAGTTTCGAACTTAGCAAGATCTACAATTCTTATTTTAGTTTTCCCCATCCAACATAGTGCTAGTGACATTGTTCACAAATCTTAGAAATCTCTCTCGTAGTTTCATAAACGCGAGACGTGTGTGTAACTCGTGAACAATGTTATCTTTGGATGTCGCCGGATCAAGAAATGACCCGGAACATTTGCCGCAATGGAATGAGCAGATGGCTTTATTTTTCGTGACGTACTATCCCAACGGTCATCCGTAAGATTTCTTCCGTTAAAATCACTAGGTGCTCCAAAATTGATGTTTGGAGTTGTGATTTTTGAAATTTAAAATTGAAACGTTATCAATGAAACATGACAAGAGTAATAGAAGTAAGAATACAATCGCCTCGATAGAGCATGATTTGACAAAAATTTAGAAAAGAAAACCCATCATTTTTGGAGTTACTATGATGGAGAAAGACTAGTTACAAGTGTTGACCACGCAGTTAAAAAGAAAAATTAGGGTTCTTGAGCCCCGAAGGTCTCCGACGTGGCGGCACACCGGCGTCTTTGCCAGATGTCGGCCGGAGATGAGGTCTCTTGCGACGGGAGGACCACCACCGTGATCCCCATAACCTAGCGTTACTAGTATGCGCTATTGGATGAGCGGGTTTAGTCTCCTTCCGAGCTCGACACACCGACGGTGGCGGGTACGGGCGGAGTGGGGATCGACGCTCCGGCCAATGACGACAAGCCGAGGTCAAATAGACGTTATGGAAAGCACCAAAGAACGCCAGCGTAAATTCCTTTGAACACACCTGGTCGAGGCAGGGACAGGGTTGGAGAGGGGTTGCCGTCGCGAGAACGATCGAACGGCGGCGGACATGGCAGTGTTCTAGGGCGGCGACAACGCACACAGGCGATAAGCATAACCGTCAAGCCGACGAGCCTCGAGGTGCCGAGGTAAGAGAGAAGGGAAAGATCGAGTTCATCTAGAGGCGGCTAGGCACACCGAGGTGCTCGCGGTGGCGTTGTTTGCGTGGTCCTGCGGGACACGGCAAAAGGCGTTTCCGAGGCGATGTCAACGGCACGGCATAACCTCCAAGCCGACGAGCCTCGAGGTTCCAAGGTAGAGAAGGGTGTGACCGTGTGAGTTCAGCCCGAGGCGGCTAGCTAGCCACGCCGAGGTGCTCGCGGGGCCATGGCTGCGTGGCCGACGCCGGCGAATCGCAAAATAAATTTCACACATGAATACACCATTGTCGCTCTGTTCACTCATCATTTCAGCTGCAATCAAACATCCACGCAAAGACATGATTTAGAGAAATACAACACATATATTAAATCACAAACACAATACCACAATCTTCGTTGGTATTTGTTATGCCCATAGAAATATTGAAGATGAATAATCATAGCAAGCGCACGGATACCGTTGTAGCCTTCACCCTTTTTCTGTTTTAAATATCGTATCCACAGGAAATGTGTGAGGGAGACTAAGATCTAATCTTAACCCGCAGTAGCACAAGACCTAAGATGGTTAAAAAGTATAGAGATGATTACTAAGATATCTAATCCTACTCGTAGTAAACTTGCCTTCTACTGTTCTATCCGGGGGACATCACATAGGGAGAAACACCAACAAAAGATGATTCATTTAGAGATAAATCCCATGAGTCCTATAGACGGGATGGGGAATACAAAGGATCAACGACACCCTAACTAGTTGGTCATGCATCCAACTAGCGGGCTATCACGGTCGCGATCTACCACCAATCCGAATATAGGATGAATCTAACGAGATACCCGAGCCTAAGCATCACGCTTACACTACGAATATTACCTTAACCTAATGCCTTAGATTAAAGTACTCAAAAGAGACCCGCAGATCGGAAGAACAAAGATAAACAATGATGCTTACTAAAAGAAGAAGTAGATTACCGTGAGTAACTCCAAGTGTAGGTTAACTTCCACCGAGGTACAAGTTGTAGAGGTAGCACCGACAGGGGCCCGCACCTCCTCAGGTTCCTTCCCTCTCTCTATCTCTCTTATTCTAAAGACTAGATCTAATGAGATCTAATCCTCTTGAATACTAGCTCATCTAGTTCTAGTTCTAGTCTAGACCTAGGGGGAGACTCAGGGCCTCAGCCTATTGATAATGAATGATAATGAATTAGGGTTTCACCCAGGGGGTAGGGGGTCTCCTTATATAGCCCTAGGCGATGCACGACAGCCCTTGGATCAAACTAACCTTGAGCAACGGTGTAGATCTCTTCTTAATGGCGGTTGTGAACCGACCTTCAAAACAGGTCGACAGGGGGGCCCCACGACGGCGGCCGCGGTCTGGGCCCAGGGCGGCCGCTGGCCCACCTTGGTCTTTGAGCCCAAACCACCACGGTTGCGTAGATCTTTTCGATAGCTTTCCGAGAGGGGGTGGTTCACTAAAAACGGAGTCCGGATGAGAAAGTTATGGCCGCTTTTAGTGAACTATGTTCTGCGCAGTGATATCTTTTGATTACGGACTCAAATATAGCGAACAATATATCCGTTTCGATCGTCTCAACGAGCTCTTTGCAATGGTACAATCTTAGAATATATTTAGAACATGTTTATGCTTCAAATGCCTTGCAAACTCTAGGCTTTTCCCCGTTTAATCCCCTGAAAATATATAAATCACCAAAACTCATGGAATTATGTTAGTCAAGCCCCTAAACTATGTTGATATTCATTTTAAGCCCTTATTTTAGTTTTAAAAAACCTCTATATTTTATGCTATAAGAGATATCAACAAGCTTCCCCAAGCTTATCCTTTGCTAGTCCCTAGCAAAGCCAAACTTAGCAATGGATCGGGAGTTGCTACAACGCTTTCACGCCTCAAAAGTACACATGCTTTCAAACAAAATTTCTCCTCCGGATTAAAATAAACCTTTTCAACCTTCAACTTACCCATATTATCTTTAACCATGGAGCTTATAGCCTTTTCTTGGGATCTTGGGCAATTGAAAGATAGAACAATCAAGTCAAGCACCATGTCTCAAACTCTTTGTTCAACCATCATTCCAGAGTTTTTACTACTTTTCAAAATAAAACTCAAAGTTCCTTTAGTATGACCCTTTCAAGTCTCTCATTTGTGGTTTTTGTGGATCCTCACTAAGGCAATAACGTTGTGTTGCCTTTCTCTCAAAATATGTGGTATTTTTGGACTAAGGCAGTAGGACACTATTCCTTCTTCTCTCTCACCCTATATCTAAAGCTTATATGTGGAGTTCATAGGTGGGAGAACACTAAATCTACTTACTAAGCATATATTGTAAGTTCAAGCAATGGATCCAAAGTCACGAGTCATACTGCATGTGCATGTGTATGGTGTAGTGGAATGAATATGGTGGTAGGTGTATGAGGTGAATGTAATGAAATGCAATGAGGGAAAGAGCCTAATTCTACTTTAGCTCCTTGAAGAACCATCTCTTGAAACTTGAAAACACTTGAGAGAACCTCTTTCTGCATATTCTTTCTTTCTTTTTTTTTTCTTTTTTTTTTGTGGAGAGGCGGGCATCTAGTACCCATTGTTTTCATAGCGCACACTTGTCTATTTTTTTTTTACTCTCCTTTATTCTTCTCTTTTTTTTCTTTTTTTTTAGGGAGGTAGGCTCTACTCGCCCGTAGGACACTTGTCCATTTTTCATCTCCCCCTTTCTTTTTTTTTTTTTTGAATACAACCCGGATCTCTTTTGCAATAACTTTTTGAGAGATAGACAAGAGTAATGGAGCTTTATAAGATTGTTGGCTGAATTGATGGGTGTAAGGAATATTTTTTTTTGTTGTTCTCTCCTAGGATTGGAGTGGAACATTTTTGGTGGGTATATGATGGATGCGTATGGTGGGTGTGTGTGGTGGATGCTTACTTCCGTGGTAGAAGTAGCATATATGCAAGTGGAATAG